>PVJL010014793.1:0-26731 GCA_004026885.1 Lyroderma lyra
CCACACAGCACACGCCCACCCACACACAGCACACGCCCACCCGCCCACACACAGCACACGCCCACCCGCAGCACACGCCCACCCACATCTGGCAATGCCAGCGTCCTGGACCTGAGCTGCTCTGACGGGTGGGTAGTAGCACCGCATGGTCTTGGTGGTGGCATAACATCAGTACTGACGACGGACAGGCCGCGCCATCTCAAAGACCTCCTCTGTCTTTGCAGCCGCCGACACAGCGGTCCGTAGAGCCGTGCTCCGTACACGTAGACGTGGGAAATAAGGGCAGGTAAGGTTGTGCCCTGTCAGATTCAGTTCTGTGCTCTATTGGGATGTCAGCACGTGACTGGAAGTGCTGATAGTTAACGGGATCATGGGAGGAAAACTTGGAAGTGAGGAGACCTATCAATTCTCATCCGTACGCATTGTGGATCGGTGGGCGTTATCCACCGGCCGCCATCTGAAAAGAGAGGCACTGGTGACGAGGCCGGTGGCCCCGTGTGGGGAGTAGTATCCACTTTGCTTCTAGAGTCTAGACCAGCGGCGTCCAATCTTTCGGTTCCCCTGGGCCACCCTGGAAGAAGAACTGTCCTGGGCCACACAGCGTACACTCGCACTAACGATAGCTGACGAGCTAAAAAAGGTTGCAAAACACAAACTCATCGCGTTTTAAGCGTTTATGTTGGGCTGCATTCCAAGCCGTCCTGGGCCGCCGGTGGGGCGTGCCTGGTTGGGACAAACCTGACGCCTGACATGGGGCTTGAGAGTGGTGACAAAAACAAGGGTGGGTGTGGCTGCAACAGTGTCTTCTGCACAGCGGCCACCCGTGGCACTTTGAAAGTCAGGAGATATGCCATGTCGTAATTACAGTAGACTCTCCGTGAACCAGAACTCAAGGAACTGGCACGCTCAAAACCAACAACATGTTTTGCCGGTTGCTTGAGATTTTGCCAGTTGCAGGTGGACAGAGAGTCTACTTACATTTTATCGAGCATCTACGGATCCCCAGGGGTGCCGTTCACTGTGAGCCTACTGCACTTGTTTTCCTTAGATGCGAGCCACGATCCACGAGGCCGCCCTCTCATTCTGCTGCGTCCATCTGGTTTAGCCCAAGTCCAAAGCTCTTGAAATCTTGAGGAGTCTTAAGGCAACATGTCTGCCAACTTCTGCTCTTCCAGCCCTGTCTCTTGTGCCCCCTGCTATTCCGCATTCTAAATTCCATCCTGCGTCAGCAATCTTGCGTTAAGGCCCTATTGATCTGGAGAGGGATGAACTTACTTTCCTTTGCAAGGTACGAAGGGGGACGTGGTCCTGGCACTTAACTCGACAGTGGGAGGAAGTCGGGGCTGCCAGCCCCCCTTGGCCCACCGTGTCTAATTAGCATGGAGTCTACCTTCTTTGATGAGTTCATAAGTGTTTCACAGACAGGCGGGATGTAGCAACTTTGCAAGACACTGTTTAAAGATCTTCGACATCTGAGAAAGCCACAAAATCCAATAATCCTGCTTTCAGAACTCCAGGGTGTCCGCCGAGATCAATCTCATATCTAAACATCACATAAAGAGAGCGCGTTGCATTACAGACTGCTTTCTATTGAACACCGCCGAAGACACAGCATTAGACAGTTTTGGGGAAAAAAAAAAAAGGCAGTCTATACCAGAGGGAATGGGAAAGGTTGTCAAATTCAGGAAAATTCTCCCCTTGATTAAAGCTGCACTTTCAGTATTGCTACATTATTAACAAAAGTCAGCTGAGCTCCAGTTTATCTTTTGGACAGTTTCCTGATGGATGAGATGTTGGGAATGAACTGGAAGGGATTTCGTGTTCGTCTGTGGGCGCAGACGAAGCTGCTATTAATTCTTCCCTTGGTGTCTGCACTAACACCTGCAGAAGGCCCTTCCGAGTGGGCTGATGAGTGTTGCAGGTTGTTTTTCTTGGGTGGGGGGAGCACCAAGACCTGTGCCCACTCAGAGAGGTACCCCTCGATGTCAGGCGTAGCTGGTGGTTGTTGGGAGACAGGACCCAAAGCCGGGAAAGAGAAGGTTGGGTTCAGGCGTGTGGGGAGCTCCTGCAAGGTGCAGCCCAGTGGGTTCATGGTTGCCTTACAGTGTCCCCCCACACCTTTGGGCACTCCCAAGCCTGGTGTCTCAGAGCTGGTCTACTCGCAGGCTTTGCAGTCACAGGCGGTTACTAGTTCTTGGTCCTTGGCCGGATCTGAGCTGTCATAGCTACAAACAGTAGCTTGGAATTTAATCATGTTTCTTCGAGCACTTTCATTTTCCTCGCGTTTCCTCTATTCCTACACACTTGGGAAGCTCTGTGACAAGCAGTCTTATCTATTTCATGCTCAACATCTAGATGAAAAGCAAAAAAAAAAAAAATCATCTCGGAGATACAGCTGCTTTTCAAGCTAAATGGTTCAAAGCCACCCACTTTCTGATAATCGTACAGCCACATCTAATCTTTATCTTCTGACAGCCCCCTTTCAGCCAATGAGAGTCCAGCGTGGACCCCCCGAAGCGCCGTTCCCAGGGTTTCAGTCTACGTTATGATACTGGGAATAGAATAACTTCATCTGCCCTAAATTCCAGCAGCCTGCCCACCTTTCTCTCCTTCCCTTCCTCCCTCCTTCTCTCTCTCTCTCTTTTTCTGGTTTTAATTTTGAATTTTCGGTTACTAACGTATGGGCCATTGCCCTTGCAACATGCCCAGATGCAGGATTTGGGACAAAGACAGTTTAGAGATCTAAAATCAGAACCCCCCCACATGCCACCCCTACTACGCGCTCGCACTGTGCTCTGTGACCTCTATTTTGTATTAGTTCCAACCTCGTGAATTCCACGGTGTTTAGTTGATAAGACACTAACTCTTTTATGGCAAAATGAGTTAGTGTATTATTTATATGTTTTAAACTTAGTCAGAGACTCCCCTAAGGCTCACAGCCAAGTCAATAAAGTTATGTTTGAAGATGGAGTTTGAAATTCTATTTTCATTCATTTTAATGGTTTACAAGTAAATTGCATTTTCGACTTCATTCTGTGACATAAGTCAATAGGCATCCAATGTAAATGCAGTTCATTTATATCTGAATTGATGTTCTGTCCGCCATTACCTTATGTTTCTAATGCATTCTGATACATTAGTAAATAGGCTCGTGCGATTAATCATTAGCACATGAAAAGGATTAGCTGCTGCCTGCCAAATGGAATTATTGACACTGATAAGGGGACCGAAGGCGGCGTCACCTGGAAATGGCGCGTGCAGCCAGTTCAAGAAAAATATGCTTCTCTGCCTATGAGGGACCCCGGCAGTTTCATGAATTCTCTGTAAGACCGACATCCCACACTTTTATTAAAAATGAAAAATAAAAACAACTTTATAATACTCAAAGGTGATGACAAGGAGTCCTGATTTACTTTATGAACTTAGTTGCCTAAAATGTAAATACGTTTGGAGTCTAGGAAATAAACTTTTTGGGAGCTGCAAGTGGAGAAAGAGAGAAGTTTTAGAACCTCCAGGGAGAAGACTGAGCCTGAACACAGCCCTAAAGCCCCTCGAGCCACAGCCTGAAGATCCGTCCTACTTAACCTGACCGCCTAGGCTGCAGGTGGACCGTCACATCCCACGTTGGGCCAGAGAAATTTGTGTGCATGCACACGTGCGCATGCATGCACACACACACACATGCACACACGCGCACACATGTCCACATGTGTGCACACATACATGCATGCACACACATGTCCACATGTGTGCGCACACATACGTGCACACATGTGCCCACATGTGCCCACACATACGTGCGCGCACACATGTCCACACGTGCACACACATGCACATGTGTCCACACACGCACACACATGCGCGCACATACATGCCCCCACACACATATGCATGTGCACATAGCACACATGTGCACACGCGCGTAGCACACACAAGCTCACACTCACGCATGCACACACGCCCTGGAGCATATTTACGTGCTTCTTTGCAGAAACCTCATGCCTCACGCATGCTCCATGTCTGGGCCCCTCACGGGTCCTGCAGCAAAAGGGAGCAGAGCCGCAGCCTGTGGAATGTGCTGCGACTCCAGCCTGTCCCGGGATGAGGCCACACGGCATACCGAAAAGGGTCACAGCCCCGTCGTCTTGAAAATGCTCACGTAATTCTGCTTTGATACTGTCTGAGCCATTAGATTTAAAAGCCCTTCTGTGTGATTGCCAAGTGCATTACTGGGAACGATGGTAAAGGTCCAGCCGCCTGAGTGGCCACCACGCGCGCGGTGTCCCTGGCAGCCTAGCAGCGTGGCGGGCCGCACGCCACAGTCACCTTCGCTGGGGAGGGTTGTATTCTGGGCTTCCAAGCAGCACAAGGGACAGTGCAAAAGAGGTGCTGCTGGGACGTCTTGGCTCCAGCATGACCCGAGCCGAGGAGCTGGGCGCCGGGGATACGGCCGATGGGGGTCATAGTCCCTCGGGGTAGGCCGACCAGACGTACTGTTTTAAACCGGGCAGAAAACAATGGGACTGTCCTGTTTCAAACGACATGTATGTTCAGCCTGCTGACACCTTGAATTTATCCCAGTGAGACGAAGCCGACCATACATACCATTTGAAACGGGACAGTCCCGTTGTCTTCTGTCCCTTTAAAACGGTACGTCCAGTCAGCCTACACAGGGAATTTTGTGGTTGAGCAAGGTCCTCATTGGACATGACTCAGGAACCTCACTTCCAGTGTCTTTAGTGACGCTCTTTCTCTTTCCTCAGTTTCCCCATGTATCAAGTGGTGATAACAATTGCTGTCCTTCCTACCTTCCCACCATATAGACAGAGTAGTGACTGGGAAACATTAAGGAAGGACTTGTGAAATGCAAGATGGCAGAGGTCCTGTGTCTGTGCTGTGCGTCCTCTCTTCAAATGAAAAGCTGCTTGACCTGTACTGTGGGTTCCCAGGCAGCGGGGACTGAACAAATATTTATTTAATTGAAGTGAACTCAGATGGAATGCTGCGTGTTTCGTTTGCGCACTTCAAGTTTGGGGCAGAACCTTGTCTCACTTTTAAGTGTTTTCTTCACTCATCGGGCTGCGCACTGGACAGGGCGTGGATTCCTTCTGAGGTCTGTGTTGCATCAGATAACTAGAGGACCTGGGAGGGTCCTCTCTCCCACGTGCTTGGTGCGATCATGGCTCTCGTAGGAGGCTTTGTCTATTGTCCTGACAGCAAAATTTTTCAGGGCTTAGTAAGGGCAACAGCATGGAGGACCTGCAGAAACGGGAAAATGCACGACCCACTGGGGATTGATCTGTGGTGCCAGGTCCTAGAACACCGGGAGGTAGGACGAGGGACGTAGTGGTTGTGGCGTGGGCTCAGGCGCCCAGTGACCTGTGTTCTCGTCCTGGGACAAAGTTATTCTTAACATGTCTTCACCTCAGTCTCCTCGTTTGTAAAGCGAGGGTAATACCACCGCCCAACTCGGGGTTGCTGAGAAGAGACAAGGAGGCAGGCACACAGCGCTGAGTATGCCTGGTCCCTAGTGAACATTCAAAACCCCTACTGTTGTGTTTGTTGCTGAAGATGATGACGGTGGTGAAGCTGATGGAGATGAGGCGGAATGAGAGGCCAGGGCTTTGCTGCCCACGAGACAGGGCGTGAAAACGTTTAAACTCCTTTTCTCAGATTCCTTTGGGTGGCAACCATGGCATCGCATCCACAGAGTGACTCCGGCCTGGGGTGATTAAAGAGCTCTCCCCAGGGTGCATTTGCCTCTTTCATTTCTTGCAGGGCTTGTCTTTCTGGTCCACAGCCATGTCACGGGTGCCCAGGACAGTGGCTGGAGCCTGGTGGGCACTCAGGAACTATTTGTTAACTGTATGAGTGACGCTTCTACACCCAAAAGTGAATCCTTTGCTTTTTCTCTTTAGTTTGAGATGCATGTGCCAGATTCATTGCAACTGAGTTCCTTTTACACCTAAAATAAGGGTAACTTTTCTCTTAATAAAAGAGATGCAGTTGGTTTGAGCGTCAGCACCAGGCCCTTGTGACCAGTCTCCGTCACATTGCAGGAGCCCCTGGAGTCACCCTTTGATGACTCTGTCACTGAGAATAAACTCCATTGGAATACAAGGACTTTTTCATGCTGCCCTCCCCATGCTGGGTCCTCATGTGACATCCCTTGGTTTCCTACAACAGCACCCAGAAAGGTGGGCGGGGGCAAGGAAGCCGGGAAGTGTGGTATTTTATTGTGACAAAAATAAACCACAGGGCTGAGACTTGCTACCACAAAGCACAAGTGTGAAAAATCCCACTTCACTGGTGAAGAAAGAACTCCTCGTTAATGAAAGCTCTCCTCTCAGCAACATGTGAAGTAGGAGGGAAGAAAAGCGAGCAGGTATTATCAGCATTTTAAACAAACGGAAAGTTTACTTTTGAAAGGTGATGTAAACTGCAATTCCTTCCATGGTGGTAGTATATTCTGCAGTCTTGCACATTTTCCTTTTGAATATTTTTATTCCCCTAAAGAATCTAGGAAACAGGTTGTCCATTGATTCATGTCTTGCAAGATGTTTGCTGTTAATAACATTCTCATTTCATAATTTCTCCCTGTTTTGAATGCATTCCAGATGTTCACCTTGCAAATGTGAATTTTAAATGCTTACTGTTTCAATCATTTCGTGTCCCAGGAAACGCTAAACAAATCTGTAGCATTCTTTTCAGAACCTTAAAGAAGCCATGAAAAGTTGAGGGGGTGGGGGAAGAGAGACAGAAAGAGAAAGAGAGAGACTAGAAATGCATGCCCGTGGTAGAACGCAGAGATATGGATATGAAAATAGATATGTAATTTTGATTTCTTGGCATTACATGACTGTATGTCTTCATATATTTTTAAAAAACTGATTTATGCTTTGATTTTTAATAAATGTTTTGAAGAAGTTGATTGACAAAATAGGTTTATTACAGAGTGGCATTAAGTTAAATAAAACTTCGGTTCAGTTAGGTTCAGACTGATATTTTGAGGAAAAAAATAGCAACTGATGAAATTCTCAAGGCAGCCTGCCCACTCTCTATTACATAATGGCCTTTGCTACAGTGAACACAGTGGTCATAGACGAGGTCGTGAGAATACAACATGTCTCTTAAACAAAATGGACAGATTACCCATAGCAAGTCTGTTAGGTCAAAACCAGGATAGAACTTTTGACCAAGAAGTGATCTTAGGTGCCCGTGATTTCATTCATGGGAGTCTCTGTGTCTGTGTGTGAAGTCTGCGGTTTACAGTATTGTTTACAAGTTCCCGATCCATTTGTACGGAGGAACAGGGAAGCCTAATATGAGCAGGGCTTCATCACCAGAGAGAGCTTCGCCATCAGGCTGGCCAACTGCCTGGGGCTCCGGAAAATGTGATCCAGCTGAGCACAGGAGAGCCCTGCGGCAATGCTGGTTCTGCGCAGGGCACACGACAGATGGGATGGACTTCCAGCAGTCTCCATCACAGCCAACCACGTACGCATGCACGTACGCACATATGCATGCATTCATACACATGTACACTCACATGCATGCATGCCTATGCACGAATGCACACACACGCATGCACACGTGCACACATTTGTACACATGCATGTTCACACGCATGCACACCTATGCATGCACGCACACACGCACACACACATGCGCACATGCATTCATACACATGCACGTTCACACGCATGCACGCCTATGCATGCACACACACATGCATGCACACATGTGCACACGCATGCACACCTATGCATGCACGCACACACATGCGCACATGCATTCATACACATGCACACTCACACGCATGCACGCCTATGCATGAATGCACACACACACACGCACACATGCACACATTCGTACACATGCATGCTCACACGCATGCATGCCTATGCATGAATGCACACACATGCACGCACACGTGCACACATTGGTACACATGCACATTCACACGCATACACGCCTATGCATGCACACACACACGCACACACACATGCGCACATGCATTCATACACATGCACGTTCACACACATGCACACACATATGCATGCACACATGTGCACATGCATGCACACCTATGCACACACGCACACACACATGCGCACGAGCATTCATACACATGCACACACACGCGCACACACATGCACACATGCATCCATACACATGCACGTTCACACACATGCATGCATGCACATATGCACACACATGCGCACATGCATTCATACATATGCACGTTCACACGCATGCATGCCTATGCATGCATGCACACACACATTCATACACATGCACGCACACCTATGCATGCATGTACGAATGCACACACGCGCGCACACACATGCATTCATGTGCACACACATGTATACACACACATGCACATGCATGCATGCACACAAGTCCAGGCCTCTGTACCCAGGTGCCGTCGCCACTCCCTCACTTGGACTCTCTTCTCTCCCCTTCCCACAGAAATAGAATCTCATAGTTGCTGAGTTTTTACATCAGTGATTTTATTTTTAAATTTGGTTGGTTGATTGATTTTATTGGGGTAACATTAGTTTATAACGTTGTATGAATTTGGGGTATATAACATTATAACTCAACATCTGTATACACTCACCAAAAAGTCTAGTTTCCATCTGTTACCATGCACTGGACCCCCTTTACCCATTTCGCCGTCTCCCCACCCCTGTGGTAGCCATCGTTCTGTTGTCCTTATCTGAGAGAGTTTTTGTTTTGTTGTTTTTTTGCTCGTTTATTTTATATTCCATTATACGTGAAGTCATACGATTTTGTCCTTTTTCATTTGACTTATATCACTTAGCATAATACCCTCAAGGTCTACCCATGCTGTGCCAAATGGTAGCATTTCCTCTTTCTCAAAAATCAGATCAGCTGTCTTTCCCAGGTCTGCAGGGCAAAAGCAAACCCGCAAACACTATCGTGTGTCTCCCACATCCATTTTCCTCTTTTCTTCCCGATGAACCCGAAGTTGCTTGTTTCTAGCCCCCTTTCATTACACAAAAACAGGAGAGTGCCTTGAAATAAACAAATTAAATAAACCTAGACAAAATAATTACTGTAGCAGCCGTGCGTCACCTGTCCAGGTACCATTCTTTGGTCCTTGTGGTTTAATTAGCAGACCCGGTGGGCTGGGGGTAACTACCCCCCACTCACCTTCACTCTGTTGGCTTCTACAGTCAATATGGGGGTGATCTCATAAGGGAGCCTGTGCAGTGTGAAGAGTATGGACCTTGGCGTTCAGCTGGCCTGGGCTTGAGAGTCACTTGCTGGGTGGCCTTGACGGCAGTTCTTCTTCAGTCCAGCCTCAGTGTATCCATGTTTACTTTGAGGATCATGAAATTTCTCTGATGAATTTCATGGGCTTAGAAGGGCTTAACGGGGGTCAGGTGTCTGGCGTGTTGTAGGGCCCAGCAGGTGTAGCAGAGATCGTTATGAAAGCAGTGGGATGGGGACCTGAGCCCCTGGGTCTCCGTTGTTACTTCCTCTTCTCACTTAGAACCATTGACCCCCTCCTGGCCCTAGTCCCCTCACCTGTAAATGGGGAATTATACCTGCCTTACATAGAAAATGGTGCTGATGCGATGGAGTAAAACCACGGTCGTGAATCACTGAAGCAGGTTAAAAGCAACAGACCATGCTAAGTGTTCTATAAATAAAGACCATCTTTTATCCATGTCCCGACATTGAGATGCTGGGTATTTTGGTTTCAAACTGCAGGATGGTTGCCCAAATACACATCGGGATCCAGCGCACCCCATAGAATTCACAGACTATGCAAGATCCTCCGGACAACTACTCTCACATCAGTTCAGTCCCAAGCTGTCACCCGAAGAAATGCGTACGCATACTTTGCAGTACAGTCGGGGTCTGACTGGTCTACTATTTTCAGCCTTTAATTTTCCCCAGTGGAAACACCCTCCATTAAATGGACATGCTGGAGAGAGTGGAGGGACATCAACAGAATGTTGACAGTCACTCAACACCGTTAAATAACACTGTAAACTTGTCCTCTGGTGTCCTGTTGGTGACATGGTCTTACGGTCACTTGGGAGCATTACAGGCAAGAGTCTAGCTGTCCCTCACTGTGATGCGGTTTTTGTTGTTGCTGTAGTTGGTTTTACATCCTAAGTTTGGTGGCCTTGGCAGCTGAGTATCGACAAGTCAGCTTGCATATTTTCTGAAGTGGGGGTGCTCATTTGTTTTTGGTTTGGGATTACAGGAAATTTGGGCAATGTGGCAAGTTGTAAATAAGAGATGTTTTTAAATACCCGTAGCTCTTAATAAATTAGTTCATTTCTTTCAAAAGTTGTGTGTTTCGTAGCTAAGGCTGTGAGATGGAGGCAGAAGCAGGGAGGAGGCGTTACGGGCTTGAGGTTAGAGAACTGTTTCTGGATTCTCGTTTTCTGGGACAGCTGGGTACTCGTGCGGTTCGTGTGACCAACGTAAGGGAAGAAGAGGGAAGGAAGCAAACCGTGAAGTGCACGCGTGTGTGCATGCGCATGTGCATGAGTGCGTGTTTTGGTGGTTCTCCGGTGTTTCATTCCTGGTCATCAGTAAGGCTCTGGCCAGGCCTGCCCTTACACTACACCTCAGTCTAACACTGAGGCAGAATTCCAGAACTAACCCGCCTCAGTCAGTTAGAGGCTGACTAGACGTCCCGTTTTAAATGGGACAGAAAACGACAGTGCTGTCCTGTTTCAAAGGGCGCATCTGGTCAGCCTACTGACACCTGAAATTTAGTCCAGTCAGACTCGGTTGACCGGATGTACCATTCGAACCGGGACAGTACTGTCATTTTCTGTCCCATTTAAATGGACGACTGGTCAGCCTGCAGTTATGCGTGTGCGGTGTCCCCCGATCCATCCTGCGTGGCTCCTGTCAGTGGGTGCTCCATCCTCCGACCACTGAGCCCATGCTCACCCTCAGCGTGTCCCTCTGACGTGAGCAGTCACGTTGGCAGGACTAGTGGGTACGTCACTGAGCCTAGGCTAGGTCTCCACATCTCAGGCTGAACCCAGCAGAGGCTCATACTGACCAGTGCAAGTCCACCACTGGGGGTCAGGGGGGCTCTGCCATCATACTGACTTAGGGACTTAGGTTGCCATCTGCGTCCGTGACAGTCAAGATGCGAGTCACGCTCTGGCTCTTTAAACTTCCATCAGACGCGACAAGCACACCCTGAGCTTACATTTTATTAGCCAAAGAAAGGTATGTGGTCGCATCTAATTCCACGCGTCCCAGCGAGGAGAACTGGGGTGTTGGCACAAAGCTTAGTGACATCCTCGCTTGGCCGCGTGAGCACCACGTGCCCTGCAGAGTTCCTGCCACACTCAGCCATGGGAGCTTGTCACCCTGGCGGGTCCTACTCAGCAGGGTCTGTGTGCTCCTGTGACTTTATCAGCATGCAGCTCGCGTCTGCCCGAGCCAGTGGTGACCGGAACCCCTGCCTCTCTGATGGGATGACCTGGGGAGAGGGTCGGATTCAGGACCGCAGTGGTTTGTTTCTGTCCCGTCGTGTCCTCACTGGTTTTTGAGTTAAAGCGACCGGCTTTCACTTCACATGCGGGGGAGGGGCCGTATCCAGCACGCAGAGGTGAAGCACTGACTCTGCAGGCGCCCTGCCCTGTGCTGGGGCTGCGACCACGAGAAGGAAAAGGTGAAGTCCTTGTCCTCGGAGAGCTCGAACTGCACTAGGAGAGGTACGCACCGAGGAACCAGCGACAACACAGAGGTGGCATTCCGAGTGCGGGAAAGCGGCCTTTGACCGGGTCTCACGGGCGCAGACGGGCAGGAGCTCTGCAGCGGGAAGACGATGGCATCCGAGAGCCTGAGGGCCTGGGTGGGGACTGACTTCCCCTGAAGGGTGGGGAAGCTACGTTTGCATTTCCAAACCGTGCTGGGAGGCAGGAGATGGAGGGCCCCGGGGGATGGAGGGCCCCGGGGGTTCGAGCCCAGGACAGACCAGGATGTGACTGCAGAGCAGAAACGCCGGCGGGAGGGACAAGCCTCGCTGTACGGGCAGCAGGAATGCTCAGAACAGGGAGTGTCTCCGCGGTGGATGCCGCCGTGTCCTGGGAAGAAGGCTGCCACGTGGCCTGGACAAGGGTTTGCGTCTTCCCACCTCCGGGCAGCGGGTAAGGAGGTCATCAGGTCCCCAGGCGTTAGGGGAGATTGCTTCTCCCTCTGCCCACACCCCCGGCAGCATCAACAGGAGACGCCGCACGCTAGTCCTTTAACCAGCTCTCCCAGTGCGGAGTTTACTTCACCGCTCACTTACGTGAAGCTCCTGAAACGTCTCTGAGACGCGGGAAGCTCCTGAACACGGACGGCCATCCACGGCCCCACCCCCGCTGTCATGTGACGGTTCCACCTGGCTTTGTGGGCGAGTTGTAACCACTATTTATGATCCAGAACTCGGTCCCACAACTGAACTCCGGGCACGACATCTGGCCCATCCCTACTCTTAAAGCAGACCATATGCTTAAAATAAAAATGAAAATTTCTGCATGATTTATAAGACAGGGTTGCAAGATGTACTCAGTGGGGGGCCGGATGTTAATTTTTCACTGATTCCCTCCCTAAGATGAAAAAAAAAAGAACTTCTTCTAAGCGAGTCTAGCCCTGTGTGTATTTTCTTTACTTCCATAGTTCATTATGCACACTGTAGTAATTTGTTGACAGTACAAGGCTAATCCATGATAAAACCAGAAAACTTCTCCAAAGTAAATATTTGGTGCTACGAAATAGGGGCTTTTTGCACATTAATCCAATAATAAAAATATAGTCTGTGGGAGAAACAAGGAGCATTTGCTGATTTCCTAAATTGCGGTGGGTCACAGAAGCTTCTAGTTGATTTGAAAACTCTTTGCTTCATGGAGAAATACCGTTTCTAGTCAGGAGGTCCAGCTCCCTCATGCCGTGGGATGTCTTCCACGGTGGGGTGACGTGGTGAGGCGGGGATTCAGCCTGCTCCGGTGCACACCGTGGTCCCTGAGGGCACCGAGGAGGCACAGCTAGGAGGGCAGCACGGTGGGCTCTGAGCCTGCTCCGGTGCACACCGTGGTCCCTGAGGGCACCGAGGAGGCACAGCTAGGAGGGCAGCGCGGTGGGCTCTGAGCCTGCTCCGGTGCACACCGTGGTCCCTGAGGGCACCGAGGAGGCACAGCTAGGAGGGCAGCGCAGTGGGCTCTGAGCCTGCTCCGGTGCACACCGTGGTCCCTGAGGGCACCGAGGAGGCACAGCTAGGAGGGCAGTGTGGTGGGCTCTGAGGAGCTGCAGCCCACCCGCAGCTTGGGGGTCGGGGCAGCTGGCGGTCTGTCCACTTCAGGGAGGGCTTGCGGTTCGCATCCACGCCCCCACGGCAGCACTGATAGACGTGACTTGGCTCCGGAAGCAGCTCAGGAAGAAGAATGTTCCAAGTCAGGGGGTGGGTCACAAAGGAAGGTGTGCACACGCACCGAGGATTGCAACACAGCGAGGAGTTCCACCTGGGGAGTGTTGGGAGCAAGGACCGCGGGTGCCCTGGTCTCGGGGGGTGGGAACTCGCGGAGAGCATCTCTGAAAGGCCACTGGGGGTTTGATAAGAGAAAGGGTTTATTCATCCAGCGGTGAACTTGGTAACGAAATACACCAGCAGGCGTGCAGGCCAACCCTATCAGAGCTGATGTTAGAAGGCAAATAGGGTCATAAATAATCTTTGTTGTTTTCTAAGTCCTCCCTCGGGGCTAGGCCTCATGCCGAGTGCTCCCCTTCACCGTCCCTACTAGGTGAGTGTTGGGAGCGTCATGCTCTGGTGTTGAGGGAAAAACAGGTTTAGGGAGGTTCGGCTCCTTTCCCACCAGCACAGCGTGGTGGGAAGTTGGACCTGGAGCTGCTTCGAAGCCCCGTCTCAAGCTGCCACCCGCACACCCGCCAGCACGTCGCGGAGCCGCCGAGTCGAGGCGGGAACCCCGCGGCCCCGCGCTGCTGGGCTCTGTAACCCTGCGCGACGGCGGTTTGAAGGTGCTGATGGAGGAGGGACGACCGTTCCAAGGGGGTCATTCACAGGGAGTGGAGGCTGAATGTAGGTCAGATCCCACTCTGGTTAATGGCATATATTTTCTTACATCTCGTGGCTTCCCACTTAGTTCTGTACCTCACCACGGCAGTGGGCACCTCAGTGGGGGGATCCATTAACCTGCTTGACTGACATCTTGGTGGCCCGGGCAACGCAGACCCTGTAGGAGACCCGCAGAGCCCGGATTTGAAATGCAGACAAATCAAACTCAGCCTGTTTGCCTCGGAGGGACCCTCTGGGTTCTCTTTTTCAGACAGGCTTTTTAGTTAAGTCTCTTTGTATCGGGAGAAAATCGGCTGCGAGTCAGGTCGAGGTTTGACGATAGAAGGCCAGATGCCACACCTTATAAATAAAAAAAAATGGTTTGCAAAAAGCATGCAATGCCGCCAGCTGTGGCATATAAACTCGGGTTTTTACACCACACTGTTGTGTTCTGTGTGTCCTCATTTGGTTCCAACATCTGTTCACCCCGTCCCATCCTCCCACCTACTCGTTAGAATTGCACACCCAGGAGCTTGTTTACGAGGCTGAGAAAAGGGCGCGACAGCCGAGCTTCGGTGGCTGTCCCACTTGCTCTGATGAAGCTTCGGTGGCTGTCCCACTTGTTCTGGTGGTCCGTCGGGGGTCAGGCGTTGGCTGACTTATGCGGGCTTGTCTGTCACCCTCCTGACGTGGAGACACGCCCCTTCCTTTCCTTTCATTCCTCGTTCCCCAAATCCACCTGCTGCCCCCCGCTCTCTGGTCCTCCTCGGCCCAGTTCCTTCCTTTCGGATGTTCTGCAAGACGTCACTCAGTTCCGCTCTCTTCCCAGCTCACCGGCCGGAAGAGGCGTTTCTCTCTCCGCATCTCCATTCACCTTCCTACCTGTGATGTACAGATAGATGGTACTTGGCAATTTATTTTCCTGGAATTCTATTTACTTGTTTAAGTCACTCCTTACTGGTGAATTTCAAGAAGAAAACTGGATCCCCGTGTCTTCTGTTACACCTGGCACCGATTTCTATGGCTAGTGTTAAAACTAGTCTTCGAATAAATTAAAATAGAGACGTGGTCTAGTAAATCACAGATTTTCAAAAGCATAAAATTTAAAAGAGGTTGCTTACCGTTAGCTCATGGCTCGATGTAGTCTGGAGATAAAATTCCAGGCCCGGGTTGAATAAACTTTGTAAAACTCATAAGATTATGCATAAATCTCTGCACTTCTGGCTCCTGCTGTCGGGTGTAAAGACGGAAAAGCACTCAGCACTCCTGCTTAGACGGGGTGTGCGGTTTGCACTTTGAGAAGGCTGCCCGGCCCCGTGCACGTCCCACCTTTATTTACCTGCCTGCTCTCCATAGAAATGTGAGTTTGCGATGCTTAAAATGAGACTACAGGTTTTCATGGTCCGTGATTATTATCAGAACCCACTGCCCTTCAGACCGGCTGTGTCACGCTGACCCACCACGGAGAACGATCCGGCACGGTGGATAAAGGTCTTGGAAATCCATGTGATGGCATTAGAGCTCGTGAGGCAACCAGGCTTCCAAGGACCAGATAGTCCTGGAGAAGAGGGAACTGTGGGGGCGGGGGGCACCTGGCAGTGCACAGCCTTTCCAACTGAGGCGCTTGCTGAGGCCGAAGCCGTGAGACACAGGGCGACACCGAGTGAACGCTTGTGCTTGGGGACAAAAAATTTGCCATTTAGAGTTTGCAAGGTAGCCCGGCTATGGGAGGGCAAAATCCCAGAGGGAAAAGTGCGGAGAAATCTATTCCCTGTTCCACGTGACTTTTCAGCCGAGACGTTGACCGTTGGTAGGCAGCGGCCCGGAGGCTGAGAGGCTGGGCAGAGCCCTTGATCGTCTTGTGGTGGCAGGGGGACACGACTGGAGTTCGCAGGCTTCCGGGGAGGGGAGGGCTTTGGGCACACATCCCTGGTTTTCAATGGGTAAAATTAAGATACCTAAAAACACGACATGGTGGTGAAGACGTGGGGGGATGGACATTGTCCTGCGTGGGGATCGGGGGTACGACCAGTGTTGAAAGCTGTTTGGTAATCTCTGCTAAAGCTGAGTATACACTTATGATTTCGCAATTTCATGGCTAGACCTCCGAGGGTCCAGAAGTGTCCAGTCATATAACAATATGAAAAATAGAGGCACTCGTGCAGGGTTTTTTCTGAACAGCCCTCGTCCACCTCTCGGCCCACACACGCACGTACATCAGGCGTGCGTAAGAATGCCCATAGCGGCATCCCTAGTTTAACAGCTAAAAACTGGAAACACCTTTAATGGTCACTAACAGTAGAATGGAGAATTAAATCGGGGTATGCCTAGGTAGGGTGCTATTTTACATCAATGACAAATGAACAACCTACTGCTACATTCAAAAGCATGGATGAATCCTACCGATGAAAGGCAATTTTAAGTGCAAAAAGCCACACACACACACACACACAGTCATTCCCTTGTACTGGAAAGAGCCACGTTTCTCCTCCTGTGTGTTTCCTTTGCTTTTACACAGAATACTGCAGTTCTGACACTTCCAGTCATCAACTGTGTGGGGGGAGTTTTCCCACCCAAAGCAGTTCTTTGTGACACCAGGGGACACCCTACAATGAACCCAATTCCGACACTACTGATCTCGGGTCAGGGTCCGATCCCACATGTCTCACGAGACTGCCCACCTCCCCCGTCCACATCCCTAGGTGGCTACAGAGCAAAGGTCCATGACCTTGTCCCTCTTGGATGCAGTTATTTGCTAGAGCTGCTCCCAGAATGCAGAAAGAACCTTACTTATATTTTCCAGTTTGTAGAAGGCCACAGACGAACAACCAGATAAAGAGATACGCGGGGCAAGGGCTCGGGGTGTCGGAGTGCAGGATCTTCTATCCTGGTGGAGTTGGGGTGCTTCACCCCACTGGTGTGCGGAAGCCCCGCTAATCCTGGGACGTTCGTGGACACTTCCTCACGGACGCACAGTTGATCAGCACCTCCATTTCCAGCCTTCTCCCCGCTCAAGAGAATGGGGGGCAGGGATGAGAATTCCAGGAGGGCCCCCAGAATGTCCTCAATTGGAAGGAAAGGCAGTCCCGACACCCCGAATATTACAAGGCTTTTAGGGGCTCTGGGTCAGGACCTGGGGTCAAAGCCCAACTATTAGAAAGCGAGGTGCTCCCAGTGCCGTTACCGCGAGGGAAGGTACAGGGGCGTCAGGAGCTCCACGCCGGGAGCGGGGGCAGAGGCCACTCTGTTTTCTGTCCTCTCACAGCCTTTACGCGTGTTGAAAGCAGGAACTCAGCCTGTGCTGTGAGAAGCTGGGAACGCGGCCACCTTTGGGGAGAGCGGGCTTTGACTTGGAGGAAATATAAAGGGGTTCAGGCCACACTGAATTTACTGGTCGGAGAGTCGTCACACAGGTGTGCTCACTGGCAAAAACTGATTGGGCAGGACACGTAGGATTTCTATACTTTTCTCCGTTGAACTTCAAGAAAAAAAGAAAAGAAAAGGCTGGGCGTGGGTTAGGGTGAACCGTGCAGGTCCCTGTGGTTTTGACTTTGCACGGCGCTCGATGGAAATGGCCTTCATCCCCCGTGGGGAGCAGCGGACACGGAGTTTGGGACCTGCTGGCCGCCATCAGGACAGCGTGAGCCTTAACTCTGACGACATCTCTTCGTGCCTTCCGTGATGTTCTGGCCGGCACGAGGCAGGCCTGCAGCTCGATAAAGCTTTGCAGTACCCCCCTGAGATGAGAAGAAGAGAATCCAAAGACAAAGCTGTTTGTATTTCCTTTCCAGTCGTGGGGAGACCCGACCATGATCCCCGGAAGACGGTGCTGAAGGCCGTAGGTTGTCCATTCACACGGGGGTGGGCATGGGGTGTGAGTCGGCCATAGTGGACATGGCATGAACTGACCACTGACAAAACCACGTGAGGGGATACCTGGAAGACACAGTTCATTCAAATTTCCTGCTCAGCTCCCTCTGGGGATCCTTGTAATATTTACCCCAGTACTTCTGCTTTTCCGTGGTTTTAGGAAGTACCTCGGTCTCCCAGTAGCTCCCTTTCTGTTAGCTGGAGTTAGCGTCTGATGCTTGCAACCAAAGGAGTCTAGTCGTGCTCCGTGCCACCCGCCTGCACGGCATGGAGACACTGGGGTTTTGCAGAGCGATGATCTTGCCAGCAAGGATTGTGCCAGTCCTTGTTTTAAGCGAGCACTTTGTAAGTTTTATTCATTTAATCCTGTTATTTAGAAGTAACCCTCCCATCATCATCATTTTACAGACAAGGAAGCAGGTGTGAAGAGGCTCAGCGCGTTGCCCGAGGTTATCCCGGTGGACAGTCTGGCCTGCGTTCCATTCCTTAACCACTTTTTCCTCTCTGGCCTGCTTCTTACTAGAAAAAGATGGAAGCATCATCAGAATTGATTGAGAGGGCAGGAGGCCATCTGAGTAGGGTTGAGTTCATCCTACGACTCATCGGTGCATTTTCCCAAGGAGGCATTTGGTTCTGGACCGCGGCAGCGTTCTCTCCGCGTCACCGTCACTTTCTCACGCCTTGCGCTGAACAGTAAAGACATTGATTTCTCTTCCTGAGAAGGTGGGAGGCTTTCTCAGGGCAGGTACCATGGTGCTGATGATCACCCATCACTGACACCTCACAACCACCCAGTAAGGCAGCATCGAACCCCCAGGGTCCCTCAGCCATAGCATGGCAGGTCCGTGACCATGGTCTGACCCTAGCACGCTGTCCTCACAGGGCTTGCGTTTCACGGACATGTCATTCCGTCCTCGGTCTAACAAGAAACATGGAGAACAGAGAGTAAATGTCGTCTGTAGGTCTGCAGCGACCCCCTGTTTTTAGAACCAAAGTCAAGCCCTTAGCTATTTTTGCACTCATTTTTTTCGGTCCGTACGTATGAACCGTTCCCATGCTCTCGGTGGTAACTGCGCGCCCTTTGACCAAGAGACACTTTGTCCCACTTGTGCCCACCTTTGAGACGCTGCCCAGGTCACATCAGCTTGCTTTATCCCTGCCACCCTGGATGGGATGCAATGGTTTGACGTTAGCTTACGTCATCAAGGTCATCAGTCATCCCAGTTACAAAACTTAAAAGTAGATCCATGTTTCAAGTTTATGCACAACAAGGAGTAAAGGAGTAAAAAGGAGTGGAAGAATTGCAGGTTCACTCCTAGTGGTGGGCACCTCCTTGTCATCCCAAGCGTACGGCAAGAGGGGTGAGAGGTGGATGGGTAAGCTCGCAAACACTGGACCGCACACGGTCCTCGTCGTCATACCCTTTACACAACATACGGGGCTTCAGGAGATGGAGTTTTCTTGGATTTGAGGAGAGACATAGCTAATGCTAGATTTAGGGGTTAGAACAGCCCCAGGCTCGGAAGGCAAATGTCGTACCCGTCCAACGTGACCAGCATTGATGAGCTCTGGCCGCCAATGCACCCATAGGAAAATACCCTTTGCCCTGCTGTTTATCTCCGGGATTTTATTTGTTTCTGAGGCTGCTTGGACAACAACATGTACATTTGGGAAGAGAATCAATAAAAGCCTGCCAGAACAAATGGTTACAGTTTGCTAAAATCTCCCCCACGACCCTGGGTAGCATTATTCTAAAGCTTCTCCCTGTTGAAGTCTGGGCTCTGCTGTCTCCGAGTGACCCCTCTGGCTGAGAGGACCATCCAGAATAGGCAACGTCCCAGCCATCTCCCGCCCACAGACGGCCTGATGAATCCCTCCCGAGTCTGTGGAAAGTACGCGAATACAACTATTCATTTATTTCACATCGGCGGGCGCCGTGGGGAAGTTATCACATATAATCTAGTGTTAGTCTATCCACTGCATCATAAAAATTAATTTGTCTAATTAATGACATTAGTACTTTTATACATGCATAATTCATATTAATTGATAGGTCTGCCTAAAAAGAATACCTTTTGGAAGAAAAATGATCCCATTAGCGCAAGTTTAATCCAAATCAGGGCTGACAAAGCACGGGGCCTTCAAGGCGTATCTTCAGCTTTGTTAATTGTCATAAGCATTCTAAATTGATTATTCTTACATTAGCATGAGACATTTCATTCATCAATGCTTTGCTGTAAAGGAAATTTGTCTAATGGATTTGGGTAGCTCCACTAAATAAGTAGTATTTTTTTCCCAGGGTAGCTAGAGGGGCATTTAAAGCATATTAATTCACTAATACTGGAGGGAAGAAAAATTAGCAGTGGAAATATATAGAAATATCATACAAAATTAGGTTTCTGACACTGAATAATTTTTGTGATATCTATTTCAATGGTAATTGAGTGAGCATGACTGCCCTTTTATTGCTTTTCTGGTTTGCAAGCTCCATGATAAACAGCTAATGTTAATATTTCTTATGAGTTATGTTCCTGCACCTGCTAGGGCCACCGGGGTACGAAGCCGAGGATGAATGAGACGCCTGTGCATTTTCAGGGGACCGCTGGGAGGCACGGGGACGGCGCGAGGGTTGGCCGTAGTACCCCGTACCTTGGGCTTCTGGGAAAACCATTCCCACGGACACGCGCGGCCAGCGAAGCCAGCTAAGGACAGCACACGTACATAGATGTGATCGTGTCCCCATTCCGACAGACTAGAGATCTAGAAATGCGTTCAATTCGGGGGCTGCCTCCCCATGGTTTAGGAGACATTGACGAATTCTTTTTAATGGCCCAAAACAGTATTATTGGTTGACGGCCAAGGGTTTACACAAAGCTCGGTCGGGGCCCTCGGTGTGGGAAGCAGTAAGGTAAGGCTGAACTAGCCGGATATCCGAGGCCGTCCAGAAAGCTCCAGCCGTAATGTCGCTGTGTTTTCAGGTTACGTGGCCGATGCTTTCTAGACGGCCCTTGTATGGCATTTAACAGTCGCTTCAGTGGCTTCTGTTGTCTCTTTGGACTGGGTGGACAGCTCCCCCACTAGGATTTGGGACACAGCTAAGAAGTATTGTCCCTGTGCCGTTAGGATCGTGGTCAGCCTGGGCAGTTAATTGTCCTCGATGGTCTCCTATGAGGAGTATCTCCTCCTGCCTCGCCTCCTTTTGTCCCTCCTGCAACGAACCCAGAATGAATTTGAGGTGTTTTCAGTACTTTAGACTGTCACGGGCCCCGGAGGATGCACAGCTGCGTGAGGCCCCCAGCAAGCCACTCAGACGCTCCGGGACCCTGGGGCGAGTGGCCGGACGTCCGCACTTGATTTTCCGACAGCAGCAGGGTCGATGGGCTGTGCCGCCATGTCTGTGAGGTCACGCACTCCCAAAGGGCTTGGCGTTGTGTCTGCCCGACAGACCACATTAAACGTTGCCAGCAATGATTTGGCTGAGCTACGTGGAGACAAAAGGAGGCTTTCTTGTAGCCTTCACTTCTTTTTCTTACTTGCCTTTTCATTTGTTTCTGGGGGTTGTTCGTTTTGTTTTGTTTTGTTGTTTTGTTTTGTTTTCAGTGACATTTTCCTGTACCCCAGCTTCCCTTGAGTTTCAGAGTAGACTCTTTTGGTCACTTGGTGCTCACAGAATCCTTGGCCAGGAAGGGAAAGGTGATAACTACCCCCTTCCGCCTTCTAGAACACTGCCACAGTGATTGTTCCAAGTAATCAGTTATGTCAAAGCCTCTGAATTTTTGTCCAAGGAGCCGGCCTGGTGCGGCAGCTTAAGGCTAGGTTTCACATTTAGATCTGAGCTGGACACTTTCATTCATTCATTCACCCATTTATTCCACAAATAATGAGTGAGTGCTTGCTGGACACCAGGCACCGTGTCAGGTCCTGGGGACACTGACGTGCGCTCAAGAAGCTGATGTTCTAGTCAAACCGAGTGACAGTTCACCAGTGAGCACGAGCACGAGCAGCGAATTCGGAGAGAGAAGTGCTGAGAAGGGAAGTCGCCCAAGACCGCGGAGCAGGGTGGACAGAGGGAGTGGGGACACGACCTGAGCGGAGACGGACAGGGAGGGCTCGGACGTGCAGCCTGAGCCCCGAAATGCATCGTCCTTTCCAGCAGGAGGCGCAGCGGGCGCCGGGCAGGTCGGCGGGACGGCAGTGCGGGCGCCGGGCGGGACGGCAGTGCGGGGCGGGACGGCAGTGCGGGGCGGGGCGGCAGGGCGGGCGCCGGGCGGGACGGCGGGGCGGCAGTGTGGGCACCGGGCGGGATGGTAGTGCGGGCGCCGGGCGGGACGGCGGGGCGGCAGTGTGGGCACCGGGCGGGATGGTAGTGCGGGCGCCGGGTGGGACGGCGGGGCGGCAGTGCGGGCGCCGGGCGGGACGGCGGGGCGGCGGGGCGGGACGGCGGGGCGGCGGGGCGGGACGGCGGGGCGGCAGTGCGGGCGCCGGGCGGGACGGCGGGGCGGCGGGGCGGGACGGCGGGGCGGCGGGGCGGGACGGCGGGACGGCGGGGCGGGCGCCGGGCGGGCGCGGGGCGGCAGGACCCTCAGGGTCGGCGGGGGCCGGAGGAGGAAAGCCCGTCCCGGCCGCGGATGACTGCGTGCTCCCCGGGGGCTTTATAGACTTCTTGCTACAAGCCTCCGCGTCCTCCTCCACGAGGCGGAAGTGATCACAGACGCTTCCCCACAGGGTTCCCTCGTGAATCAGCCAAATATCTCAAGGTGACACATAAATCGGGACGCGTAACGTTGCTCCTTGTGTCCTTTCCCGACTTACGTGGCATTTTTGATGACAAATATTAAAATATTCCAGTTCAACTGAATGGCCATCCCTGAATTTATTGTGGAGTCCTCACACAGTCCTGTAGGCAGCTAGATCATTCCTGGACCGAGGAGAACCTTTCTCTACTTGGTGACTGTAGGTCCCACTCAGCGGGACCCTGAGATTCTGGGACAGTCAACGAGGAGGAAGCCTGCTCCCACCTCTGACGGGTGGCTGTCGCCCCCTGCATCCTGCCCACGGCCCCCTGGCTCCTCCCCGTCCTCGGTGCGGTGTCGCCGCTGCCTGCCCTTCGGCCGTTCTCGGGAGCCGCCCGCCAGGCCCCGCGTGTCCTGGGAAGGGCTCCCGGGTCCTTCCGAACCAGCTCCTCTCCTCCCGCGGCGACACTCCCCGATCGCCCCGTGCCCGCGGCGACTCATTTTCCACAGCCATGTCTAGTCCCCGCGCCAAGCTGTCTGTTTAGTTTCACAGAAAGGAAACACTTCCTAAAGTTGTTCGTTCTGGCTTCCAGTAGACAGCAGAGGGGACGGCGGGGATATTACATATCCCACAGCTAAAGTGTACCAGATGTGTAGCTTTCCTCCGGTTTGTAACATGCAATGCCCCTGCTCTCCTAAGTGGGACTGCATAGCGCTTTCAGCATGGAATGTGATATTCTAATTAGCCCAAATACAAGCCATGCCTCGCCCCAGATATATATTTATACATAGACTAATGGAAGGGGCCAGGACCAGTGATCTGTTAGTTACTCCAAATGTGAAAAAATGAGGTTAGTAGAGGGAGGTTTAATAGCTATTGGGGGAGTGCTTACGATAATTGGTTATTGTTGAAAAGAAACGTCAGATATCATTATTGGCATTTACAATTTTAATTAGCTTGATCCCTTTGTCCAGTGTGTGATATTTTCCTCTTTTCATTTTTTTTTCCAGAAGAAATAACACCAATAGGCTTTCACAGTTATTTAAGGAAATGTTATTAAGACCCACGACGCGGGGATGGACTAATAGTTTAATGGATAGAGAGTATGGGCCATTTCTCACGTGGAAACACAGCCCTGAAATGAAATACTTCGCCCACTTCCCACAAAGCCAGAGCAGCAGGACGCGCTGCGTCCTCCAAGCCCGTGGTTGGTTCAGGGTCCCCGTGCACTTCTTACCTTCTTGTCCTCTGTCCCCCAGCCCGCCCCCATCTTGGCGAGGGGAAGCGTGTGACACTCTGGGGGCTTCTGGCTGTCGTGGGAGGTGCGGCTCTGCAGCCTGAAATGTGAGGCCGGGCATTACTTCTGCCGGACCCTGTATTTAATTATAGTTGACGTTCCGTGCTCATTCTGTATGACTCTCAGGTGGACAGTGCCGTGGTCAGGCATTTAGGTAATTTATGAAGTGATTCCCCCGAAATCTGCAAGGCGTTTTATAAAACCAATGTATACACAGTGATTGGAGCCATTTTTGATGATCTGCACGTGGAGAATTGTACTGGTGACACAGCACGTCGGCTGCTTCTGACCTGGCATGCGCCTGACTCTCCTCCTCTCGTGTCTCCCACAAGCTGTGTCAGCAGCGCCTCAGTACCTTTGCACACACCGTTCTCCCCAGCATGACCTCTCTAGACACCACTGGCCTCCCTCACTTCACCTTTTCCTTCCAAGTCCCGCCCGTCCCTCAGGTCTAAGTTTAGGAGCAACTTCCTCAGGGACCCCTTGGCATCTGTCCGGTCACAGGTCCCCTGTCGTGTGCTGCTGGCACCATGCCCTTGGACACGGACTTTGTGGCACTGTGCACACTTGCAGTTAATCTGAAGAAGACTTCCATTTGCCTAGTGTCCATGTCGCCTACCAGACGGTAGGAGCAAGGTGGGGGCACTGCACCCCGGTCCCTGCCCGTGCCTGGCACAGTATGGACACTGCATGTCCGTGCGCCGACTCGGGTGGCAGCTAGGTAGAGGAGCACCTGTCTCTTTGGGAGGAGGCCGCAGAGAATGGTGGGAAGGGCTTTGGTCTGGGAGGCAAGAGTCCTAGACCCCAGCCCAGAAGTTCATTTCTTGGGTGACTTTGAAAAGGTTATCGGAATAAAAAAGCACCTCAAAACCCCTGATGTTATGGCACAGGAGCCGAAGAGAGAAGAGTGAGTTATTTGGTCCAACCGTGCAAGATGGGTGATACTTGACTTTGGGTTTTAACCTGCTAACGTGGTAGTTCCATGTGGTTTAAGCTAATCATCTGGAAGGTCGTTTCCTCGGCCAAGTCCGCGGTCCCCTCTGAGCGGGATCCCTTCAGGGTGCCTGCTTCCGATGACAGCGAAGCAAACGCGTTGCGTGCAGGACGCAGCCAGCTGGCTCCCCCTCGTCCTCGCGGGCCGAGAGGCCGGGCTGGGGTAGCCAGCGCCCCGTCATCGTCATCACGTCTCCTCGGCCCCCGTCACCCTGGGCCTGCTCTCCTAGCGCGCACTCGCTCCCTGTTCTCACGCCTGCCCCTCGGCCTTCGTGAAGCAATTTCCGCAGGAACGATGGGCTGCCACCAAATGGGAGTTTACTAGGAATAAAAATTGGATTCCTCCTGCCCGTTGACAAGCTGATTGATCTGCGGGCTCTCTTGACTGAATCCTCTCCGAAGCACATTCTCATTTATCATGTGCGCGATTGTCTCGGGATCAATAGGAGCCCCGCGCAGGGGGCCCCGGCGGGGCCCACGCCGCGCCCCTGCAACGCGGCGAGTTGTGTTGCTGTTTTCTTGTTTTGCTTTTTGAAGAATTAGTTCAACAGTTAAATCGTCCTGTGTCTGCTGTCCCCGTACCCTTGCTAGCATCGTCTGTCCGGGTCCTAATTTTTAATATACTCCTTGCAAGTGCTTGACCTTCACGAACTTGCTCTTTGTCTCTCATGAGGTGAGTGTCTTGTCCCAGCTGCTCTTCCTGGACAGCCTGCGCTTGAGCGTAAGGTTACATTGCAGGTGTCATTTGGGGGCAGCTCTGCAGACTGCCCGCATCCAAGGGCGCAGGGGACAGGAGTCGGAGCAAGGCAGCTGGCCCCCGGGCCGAGGCTCGCCCGACATCCCCTTTACAATGGGACAGTAAACCACGGTGCTGTCCCGGTTCAAACGGCACGTCTGCGCAGCCTGCTGACACCTGGAATTCAGCCCAGTGACACCAGGCTGACCGGACATGCCGTTCGGACCGGGAGAGGACCGTCATTTTCCATCTCATTGAAAACGGGACGTCTGGTCAGCCTACTTAGGGCTGGACGGCGTGAACGAGCTGTGTGGTTCTGGCCACTGTCTTTCCCTCTCTGGGCCTCGCTGTGAGAAGTTAGGTCAAATGAAGTCTTCAGCACAGTCTGCCTTGAACAGACTATTTGTCCAAATCAGGAGTGCGGACCAGAGGGTCGTGGGTAGGATTCAGGCGGCAGGTGGGTTTCATGTGGCTTTCAAAGTGTCCGTTCTCTTTTGTTCCTTTCATTCGATTCATCTTTTTTCTGCTTTATTTTAAAAATTTATTTGTTAATGTTAATGTTAACGTTACACAGTTCGCTCTTGCTGTAGGAGCTCTGGCACATGCATGAGCTCTTGTCCTCGCTGCACATGCGGGGAAGCAGGTCCAGCCTTCCGGAGACTGCATGGCCCGGGCCTCTCCTCCACGATCGAGCCCTGCCCCCACTGCCCAGCCCCGGCCACCGCTGCTGTGTTCTCTGGTCCCGTCGCCTTGCCTTTTCCAGGAGGCCGTGGGATGAAGCTGCCCACTCACGGCGCCTGGCCACCCCAAGTCCTTCTCCTTAACCAGGTGCACCTGCTGCCGTGTGGAGCCCTCGCTCCCGCTCCCTTCTGAGGGTACCCCACCGCAGGGTGCCCGCATTGGTTTGTCCATCCACCCACCGAAGGAAACGCGGGCTTTTTCAAGCGTCTGACCAGCACCCAGCAGGCCGCAGTAAACAACTGTGTGCACTTCTCGTGTGAACACAAGTTTCCATTTCCGCAGCGTAAACGGG
>PVJL010014794.1:0-26711 GCA_004026885.1 Lyroderma lyra
TTTTTTTTTATTTTGTGATAAAACACTTAAGATCTACACTCAGCAAATTTCAAGTACACAATAATGTATTATTAACTACAGTCACCATGGTATACATTAGATCCTCAGAACTTATTTATAACTGAAAGTTTATACTCTTTAACTTACATTCCCCCATGTTCCTGCCCCCTCCACCATCCCCAGCCCCTAGCAACCACCATTCTACTCTCTGTTTTTATGAAATTGACTTTTTTGGTTTTAATGATTCCACATATAAGTGATACCATACAGTATTTGTCTTTCTCTGCCTGGCTTATTTGACTTAGCGTAATGCCCTCCAGGTTCATCCATGTTGTCAAAACTGGCAGGACTTTTTTCTTTTTCATGACTGAATAATATCTATCTATCTATCTATCTATCTATCTATCTAAATTTTCATTTATCCATTAATAGACACTTAGGTTGTTTACATATATTGGCTAATATAAATAATAATGCAATAAACATAGGGGCGCAGATATCTCTTTGAGATACTGGTTTCATTTCCTTCAGATATAGACAATCCTAAGTCAGACTGCAGGATCAAATGGCAGTTCTATTTTTAATTGTTTGAGGAATCTCCATAGTGTTTTCCATGGTGGCTATGCCAATTTCCCTTTCCACCAACAGTGCACAACTGTTCCTCACCAGTATTTGTTATGTCCTGTCCTTTTTTATAACAGCCACCCTAAAAGGTGTGAGGTGATAGCTCAGTGTGTTTTTCATTTGCTTTTCCCTGATAATTAGTGATGATGAGCATCTTTTCATGTATCTATTAGACAATTACATGTTTTCTTTGGAAAAAATGATCTGCTCAAGTCCTTTGCTCATTTTTTAAAATCAGATTATTTATTTTTAAATCAGACTGGTCCATTTTTTTGCTATTGAGTTCCTCAAATATTTTTATTATTAACCTCTTATTAGGTAGATGATTTGAAAATATTTTTCTCCCTTTCCATAGGTTGCTTTTACATTTTGTTGCTTGATTCCTATGGTATGCAGAGGTTTTTAATTTGGATATAGTCTGACTTGTTGTTTTTGTTTTTGTTTTTTGATGCCTATGCTTTTGGTTTCATACCCAAAATATCATTGCCAAGACCTATGTGAAGGAGATTTTCCCTATTAATTTTTCTAGAAGTTTTATGATTTTAGGTCTTACATTTAAGTCTTTAATCCATTTTTATTTAATTTTTGACAGGGGTGTAAGGTACAGTTCCAGTTTGGTTTTTTGTTTGTTTTATTTTTGTTTGTTTGTTTGCATGTGAATATCAAGTTTTCTCAATATTATTTATTGAAGAGACTGTCTTTTCCCAATTGAGTGTTATTGGCACCCTTGTCAAAGAATAATTGACTATATATGCATAAGTTTGTATCTAGGCTCTCTATTCTGTTCCATTGATCCATGTGCCTGTATTTAATGCTAATGCCATACTGTTTTGATTGCTATAGCTTTATAATATAGTTTTAAATAAAAATGTGATGCCTCCAGTTTTGTTGTTAATTGCTTTGTTATGTAAGGTGTGATTTGCTGATATATTTTAAATATCTTGAATACTGAAAAGATCATGGTTTAGACTTTTCCCTCAAACTGATAAAATTATCTGGCATAATGCTTATGCATAACTAAAAGAAGTAAATATGGAATGTATGAATAGTAGAGGCCTAAGAGAAGCAGGTAGCGATAGGATGAGGCCTTTCGTCTTAGTCTTAGCAGCATAGAAGATATCTAAAGTAAAACAAACAAAAAACTCACAACCAAAGTAGAAGTGAATTATCTTCTAAGCAACATTCATTTATTCACTCATTCACTAAAGACTTAATGAGTATGTGTAATAAGTCACAGTCACCAAGTACCATAAAAAATTGATAATATTCTCATTCCAAATCAGTAAGAATTCCTGGCATTTTAAAGTATTTATAAGCCACTCTTCCTTTGTTCTTTGTATTTAACATGGATTCTCAGGAACAAAAATAGTGATTGCAACAGAAATATAGTTGCAGAGCTAGGTGTACATGAGGCAAAAAGCTGTTTACCCTTAGCAGTTGCTGACAAAGGGAGTTAACATCTTATTAAGTTTGTCAACAGCACTGTCCAACACTGTCCAGAGTTTGACACAGAGCAGTTAACATGGTTAAGGCAGAACTGTGAAGAATTAGGATGGCTCGAGAGCTTTTTTTAGAGCAAGCTGAGATGGGCCCTAGAAACACACATTCTCTTATCACCCTGCTGTCAGAGCTTGTCAGCTCTCTAATACAGACCATGCTTAGTTAACATGAGGACATTGTGTATAACCTAAAATTGATGGCAAGTATTTACATTTAAGTTTCCTGTTAGTGAAGTGTGCCTACATCATTTCATAATGAGGGCTTAATTCTCCATGTGGCCTTTTGCTTCTTCCTTAAATTTTCAAATTAAAAAAAAATGCATATATTGTGAAAAATGGAACACCTTCCTTGGGTAGACGCCCCTCCTATTTTGGTAAGTGTTTTGAGGCCCTGATTGCTATAAAGTACAACAGATTTAAAAAATTAGAGCAGAGATCTGTTTCCATCTACAGTACAATCATCTGTTCTCACATGCTATGAATGCTCAATGAATAATTGGTTGATTATAATGTTAGGTCAGTGGCTTGACTGAATCAACAAGTTACTGAACTGGAATTTTCGATTATGTACCCCAGGTAAACAAAGTTTCGGGTAGGACTCTGAAACTCCTTCCACACTGGAGCAAGGAACAGACTTGTGGCTAAGTCTCCAGCAAGCTTAATATTTTCTGTTGTTTACCCTGGAGTTCAGTCAAACCCATCCACTGTCTCTGTGCAGAAAGCATTGTGATCACCAACATGGTTGGTGTGCTCCTTTTGCCGTGGCAAGAGCTGCCTAAAGCCAGCTCTCAATGAGCTCTGTAAATGTCTTTTTTATGACGTCCACTGAGCATATGCCTCCAAATTTTAAGAAAACAATGGATATTTGAAAATATAGATTATATTGGCAAATACATTCCTCCCACTTTTGAACTAGTCTCCCTGTGACAAGGCCGCATTGCCATCCTGTCTGTCTGTATTGCCAGTCTCTCTGAATTCATGATGCCTTTACACAACTTTACACAAGCAGTTTATTAGGTGACACATTTACTTCACTTTAGTACCTGAACATTGACAGCATGAAAGCACGTGGAGGACCTCAGGGATTTCTGCCACAACAACAAAAACAACAACTGTTCTCTGTGCTTGACTGTGAGTAAAAAGAGAGAGAATGCTTTGTAGCTTGCTGTCCGTATCCATACACAAGAGACAGCTGCGGCTTCTCAAAGCGATGCACAGATGCACACAGTGCCTCAGTTATGAACAGCTGAACTTCTTCAAGCTGGGGGAGTAGATAGAATATTATATGTGGAGCTCTCTTTGGTTCACTGTGTCAAAAAAACACACACAAAACCTGCTAATCTGGAGCAAATCATCTCCAAAAATCAATGCTTGGATGAGCCCTCTGGAAGTGTGAAACAAGATAAGAAGTGAGACCTGCATTCACTGTGGTGAACAGCATTGTGATCACTCTGCGGATTTCAAGATGAACTATCCGCGTTTGTTGTGCTACAAGGACATTTTGCCAGAGTAACAAAGTCCAGGTACATGCCTGTGAAAAGCCAGGTACTGTTCTAACCTTTTCAAAGTCCTCTGGGGACTCCGACCTAGACTACTTTTCTGGTGAGGAAGCTCATAGCAGTAGACCAACTTCCTGTGGGGTTTAGAAAAAGAAATGCCAGTTTCACTTATTTGTAATTTTTTCTGCCCATTTATTTAGTGCTTAAACATAATTTTTCTTAGCAAAATATTAAATTAAGGAGGTCATTATATAGAAGTAGCCATTTAGTCCAATCTTGTTCTTAGAAACACACGCATACATACCTATTTCCGAATGTACATTCACAGCTCTTTACATCTCATTTTGTTTTGACCTGACTCATTGCAAAGAATCAGAAACCTAGCAGATGACGGTGACTAATTTTCACCTGTGACAATGAGACCAATGTATTTTTGCTTTAATGTAGTCATTCTTATTTTTTAAAACCAAATAAATTAAAATGAATGATTCTGCTCTCTGATCAAGAATATTGGCTGCATAAACCAAAAAAATATAGAAAGATACAGAAGAAAATATAGATGCAATATTCTCAAAATATAAAAAAGTGACAAGTTCCTTAAGTAATTGTTTCATATAGTCAAAAAGTATGGGAACTGTGTTTGTTTTGTTTGTTTACAGAGTAATCATATGCTTTTTCCATGTTAAAATAAACGGATTGATGTTTATCAACCCAGTCCTTGACCCATTTTAGTAGATTCTCCTTCTGCAAAACAGCCCCATGGTGACTCTGAGGATGAGAACTAATATCCAGAGATAAGAGATTGAAAATTTACCATATGTTAGAACATGTGTACAGCTGAGCATGCCTTGACTGAATGCTGTGAACATGGCATTCTTCAGCTTAAGTGTGTCATTTCATCCACACCTTAAGCTCTCAGCAATGCTTTCTGTCCTTTGTGGTTTGCTTATTTGTTTCTTTTGTTTTAATGAGAGGGGCCTTCAAATATAGGTGGTTGCTAAAACAAAATGTGTACCTAGATTCAAATAATTTACCACTATTGAGGTTTAGTGCATTTAAATAATTTTCTGATACCATTTGCCATGTTTTAATTTGCTTTTTCTGTTTATCAAAGTAGACTATGTGTGTGATTTACACAATCAAATGATACTGCAAAACAGCTGTCCCCTCCCTACCCATTCTTGTTCCTGGTTCCTGTTTTCTAGAAGCAACCGTTTTTAGCATTTTCTCCTGAAATTTACCTACATATTTCTAAATAATGTTCTCACTATCTTAAATTCCTTTTTTTCATTTTAGACATTATCTTTCAATTTCCTACTGTGGAAGGATTTTCGCTTCCTTACCCACTCCCAAGACACACCTACACACCACATTTTCATTAAAAATGTCAAAATTTTAATCAAATATTCATACTTGGTACCTTTCTTGTTCAGTTTTTCTGTTTTCTTTTTTCTTGGTTTTCCACATATCTATCATTAATACATTCCAAGAGTATAAAACTTCTTTTAATAATTTAATAAAGGTTAGGGAATTCTTTTTTCTGTGAAGTGTCAGAGAGTAGAGTTCAGGCTTTGTGAGCCACATGGTTTCTGCTACAACTACTCAACTCTAACGTTTAGCAACATAAATGAGTGGGCATGGGGGTGGTCTAATAGAACTTACAAAACTAGTGAAAGTTGGATTTGGACTGGACTACAGTTTCCTGACCCCTGGTCTTATAGCAGGTGATACATCAGTTCCTTTGTTTTCTTGAAGGTATGCCTCCTAGACATTTTGATCCCTTTGCTTCAATCAGAACTTGAATCTTTCTACACTTGGTATACAACTATCATCCTGACATTTCCCCATATCTGAATGTCTTTCTTGCTTTATATCATCCTCTTAATAACTTGCCTAGAAAAAGAGCATTGAAGGTAGACTTTTTGGTATTGCATAGAGTCTTTAAGTGACTTTACTCTATCCACACACATCTTTTCTACTTTTACTGAGTATAGACAGCATCATAGATTGGATAAAATGGCCCCCTCAGAACTTTGAACCATATCCTCATTTTAAGCTTCTAATTATCATTATGAAATATGACTTATTCTGACCCTGCTGTTTCCTATGTGCCTTATTTTATTGTTGCTGGCAGCCTTTCAGACTTTTCTCTTTTCCATTAATGTTAAAAAATTCTATGATGATGCATCTTGTTGTCATTTTTGTTTTTGTCTTCATCAGTATATTAGAGACTCAATGGGTCCTTTCAATATAGAAATTAATTTTTTTAATTTGTGGGAAATTTTTAAAATAATTTTTTGGATAATTATCTCCAATATAGTCTTTTTTTCTGGAATTCCTGCCAGTCGGGTCTTTCATAATTCATCATATTTTTTCACTCTCTTCCTCCCATCTCTGAGCATTTGGTTCTATTTTTGAAGACAGTTTTCCAATTTTATCTTCCAACCAGCATGGAAGTTAAAACAGATGATAAAGTAATAGATGTATACAAAGGATCACAACTAGAGGATGTAAAGATTCTTGGATGGCCAAAAATCTAGAAACTTACAGAGCCAATTAGCACAAAGCAGGAATAACACAAGATGAGTCTAGATAGGGGTCATCTTCCCAGAACTGCTTTACGGGTGAGTATGGCCTTGGATGGCCCTATTGCACAGACAAGAATTCTAACAAAAAGCATCCCTCATGTTTATAGATGAAATATCCATAAATAATTTTTTCTTAATTGAAATTTTTTTCTTCTGAGTTTCTGTGTTCTATTCACTTGGTTTGGTATCTCTTCCACTTTATACCCTTTCCTTAAATGTTACACCCTTTTCTTAGATGCACTAAAAACTTGAATGAAATAAGATAGTTCTTAGTTTGATATTATTTATACAATTCATTTCCCAGATGTGCAAGTGTGGACAAAAATGTAAACTTTGGTGAGCCATACTTTTCTCAGCGATAAACTAGGGAAACTTAAGTCTCTTTTGCATGCTAGTTTTGAATATCTGATGAGATGGCATATGCTGAAGGCTCATCAAAAACCGGGCTCCTAGAATCTGTAATGGGCCCTTAATGCCAATTCCCTCTCCTGCTTTTTAGCATTTAAAAGGAAAGTTATATCAATTTTTTATAAATACAATATACCACACAGACATTAGGCTTAAGAGAATCAGATAAATTGAAATGTTTTCCAAGCAACTTTATTATTTCACTCATTTATTCATTAAAAAATATTTGTGGAACACCATAGCTGCCTCTTACAGCTGAATGAGTTTAGGTAAATTACTAATGTCCCCCACTTTTAGTTTGCTCATCCATAAAGGCAAAATAATATCTACATTGTAAAGTGGTTGTGAAATGGAAGAAAATTCAAAACTTGTAGCAAATTATGAGTGGTAAATATATTATCATGCTAAATAATTAGTTTAAAAAATGAAGAAGTGGCCACTTGACATTTTTTTTTAAGCTTTGTGTTCTTGGAGTATGAAGTAGAATAATATCAAAATGTCCATAAATACACTTTCCTCTAAACATGCTTGTATTGAAGATAAATTATACCACCTATTCAATCTATTTGCCTAACAGGTAGCTACTAAAACTGGGGCTCTGTGAATGCTTCAAATTTATACTTTCTATGATTTTTTTGAGATTTAAATGTGATTCTAGGAGATGAGGAAAAGGGAGTGAATAAAAATAAGATGAATTATCAATCCTTGGGTTATATCAACCAAAGAAAGAAGCTATAGGAAAAGGTATTTGCAGAAGCAGTATGTCAGGAAAGAAAGGTCTCAGTGGTTTGAATTTTGCTTATGAAAGCCAGCTTATTTGGCAAGGGTATTTCCTCCTTTCTCCCTTTTCCTCATGATGTGATTTACCATTGAAAAATCAACTCCTGAGGTCTCTGACCTATTTTAAGACTGTCTCATCTCAAAAAGCATCTCTTTAGTGACTCTTAAGAATAAAGCTGAGAGATGGGCATTGAAGTTATGCCATATGGTGCAACATATGTAAAGTTGCTATACATGCCTTGAATGGATAGTAACATAAAGACACACTTTATATACAGTATATCATCACACATAAAACTTTCAAAAGAAGTCCAGAATATGTGTGTGCATGCATATAATTATAGGAATACATATGCATAAATGTGCATACATATGCATAGATAAATTCTTAAAGATGTGAGTATACAACCAAGAATTGTTTTCCTGGGGACTTAAAATATTGGGAGATGCCGCCCATGAAATCTTGAATTAATTTATTTTTTAAAAATATTTATTAAGTATCTATTATGTGCCACATTGAATAACATGTTGAATGACATCACAGGCATTGCAAAGGAGATAATGTTTTATAACAAAGAGAATATGTCAACTTCTGTAGAATATTTTTAGAAAGAAATAGCTGAACCATATTTTCCAAATTCTTGGTAAGAATTTCTTTGGCAAGTGTTGGTCCCATGATTAAGGATTGCTAATGGGAAGGGGGGAATATCTTCTTTTTTTTACACATTTTTATGTAACTTTGAGAAGGATGAGAAATTACAAATTCAGTTATGACTTCAAGCCATATCTTTCTAAGTCCTCTCTATGCTCAGTTAAACTTTAAAGAACTAAGCAGTTACACACACACACACACACAAACACACTCTTCACAATAACTAAGAGATGATGAATTCCAAAAGGGTACGCAGCTCTTAGAAGAAATAAAAGGATCTGTGGAGTGCCCTCAGAACCCATCTGGTCTCTCTTGGAGGTAACACAGACTCGCACCCAACCACCTAGCTATTTGCTTTCCTTTTACTCTCTCCCCATATGCCTAGCACTTCTTTCTCGCATAACTGCCTCCCCTTGCCTATTTCTTTTCTTCCAGTCTTTTTCTTCTTTAATAAGTTCTGTACTAAATACTAAACAACCACTGTCTATGTGGCACCGAAAATCTTAATTTACAGGCATTCTCTAACACAACCAAAAAATGCATAAAATCTTGGGGAATGGTGGTAGTAGTAAGACACCAATATGAAGGTGCAACAAATTCAGATTTTGAATAAGAACCACCTCTTTCATATACTCAGAGTTTAGTCATTACCTTAATCATTATATCTGCTGAAAACACTTCCATTATCCACAGGTCATTGTGATGGGCCACCTGCGGAACTCTCAAAGATGGACTGTAGTCATTTTCTTTCATGAGATGCACGTTTCCTTTTAAACATATAGAAACACATGCATGTATGATAGACTAGGACATGAGATCACATTTTTCTGGAGAAATAACATTTCTCAAGTAGCAAGACAAGAAATCCTATCTATTATATTTCAAGTAATACATGATTTAATATAGAAATATATTTTAATGTGGCAGTATATTTACTTTAAAAAAGATTTTCAAGTTTATTACATTTTCAAAGAGGGAAGTCAAGTCCAATTACTTTTCAAATGGTTTTAAGTGCTGTCTTTGTTTTAAGTAACCATAAGATACTTATAATTAAGTTGTTGTTCCTTATTATTCATGGTACAAACAATGTAGTGAGCACTATGTTTCTCCTAATGTGTTTGTTTAGAAGAGGTACTCAATACACAATAATTTAATCAGTCTCTGTCATCATTAGGCCATACAAGTAGAGTCTCAAATCTCTCTAAGAAACTCTTGTAATTATTTCTTCAGTTACAGCTGTTGCGACCAAGCGTTACAACTGAGGCCATAGGCACAACACTAAAGAACAATTCCAAACTGTTCCTCTTGTGCAACAGTGTCATAGATTTCCACATAAAGCAAGTTATTCACTAATATGTCCTCCAAATTACTGAAGCCAATGGCTTTGATTTTGTTAGTCAAAGGTAAGAGTTTTCTCAAGCAGCATTTGACATCTCTCCAGGCTTGACAAGAAGACTTAACAATAGCAGCAGTGGCAGAATAATAGCTACATTTATGGAGCAAACTAAGTGCTTGGATATGTGTTCTATGGACATGATATAATGTTATTTTCATGGTACTCATGCAGGAGATAGTATTATTATTATTTTACTAATGAGGAAATATTTCTAGGGAACTAAAGAAACATGTGCAAACCACATAACCATAACTAGTAAATGGAAAACTTGGGATTTGAACCCAGGTTTATATGATTCCAATTCTGTGTTGTTAGACAAAATAATATATTGCTTTTTCCTTCCAGACAGTTCTTGCTGACTCCATTTCTGTGAAGATCCTAAACATTCACACACACACACACACACACACACACACACACACACACAGAGTTCAAAGTCTTGGATTCTCTTGTTATTCTTTCCATCCTTCTCACCACAGGCAATTTGTTGCCATATTTATTGCTGATTGTGCCTTTAAATATTTGGTACAGCTGTCTCTCCTTTTCTGTTTTTACTGCCACTACCCTGCTGAGATCCTCCTTCCTTTCAATGCTGATTAACCCTTGTTTCCCCTTTCAGCAGTCAAATGCTCCTTCATTCCCTCACGGTTCCTCAACCTTAGCACCACTGAAATGTGGGGCCAAATAATTCTCTGTTGTAGACACATCATAGGACTTTTATCGACATCTAGATTCTATTCACTAGATTCTACTCCCTCTTCTCACCCAGTTGTGACAAACAAAAGTGTCTCCAGACCTTGACAAATGTTCCTGAGGGGCAAAATTGCCTCCAGTTGAGAGCCACTGATGCATCCTAATCAAGACTAACAGATACACATCCATGTTTTAATAGTGTAACTTCCTGGCTCAACATATTTCAGGACAAATGTTCTATATTTATCTTTCCTAGGTTATATCCCCTGTGTGCAGTCCTTGCTCCAGCAAAATTACCCCAATGGTTGTTATCTAAATATATCATGTCTCCATGCTCTTGCCTAGCCTGATTCTTCTACCTCAATGCACACTTAACAGTTTCCCTCCTGAAATTCCATTCATCCTCCAAGGTCTGTCTCAAAAGCTGCCTCTCATAGAAACTTCTGTGATATCCCCAGCTAGAAATGATGGTTTGTTTTTCTCTGCTGCTTCCATTATGGGGTTGGCTTTGAATTGTAGCAACCTGAATCCCTCCTCTTCCTTACCTCACTGTTAGGTCCTCAGGACTAGTAGTCATGCTTCAGTTACAGTTTATACCCCTCACGATACCTGGTACCTATTGAAGGTACAATAAATATTTGTGAATTAAGTGCTACTAGAACAAAACAAAACAAAACAAAACAAAAAACTCCTAATGCCTCCACTGAGAGCACACATTCAATGTCAGGAAACTTCCTTTAGTTCTGTACACACAGCAGAGAGAAGTGTAGTATGAAGGGGCCAGTGTAGACAGTGCCAGCAGCAAGAGTTCCTAGACTCTAAACTGGAATGTATGCCCCCAAATTTGCCGGTAGGATTACCAAGCTGTGCAAGTGATAAGAACAGTCCCCACGTCAGGGCTAGAAATTACAAAGTGGCTGAGTCGTGCTGGGGATGCCAGCAGGATGGGTGGGAGTCATGAGCAAGGGAAGAGTAGAGAGCTGCCTGTCATGCAGGGAGGTGAGATGTAGCCTCCATGTCTGTGGAGCCTGGTTGTTGGCGAAGATATTCCTTTCATACAGGTACCACATGTTTCCCTAAGCCCAAGTGGTGGACTAATGAGAATTTCTCTGGTTTGATATATATTCCAATTGCTAAAATTCATAAAAACACACCCACACAAATGATGAAACACTTAACCCATCATTCCTTACATCTTCCAGGCCAAAGGTGTACATAATGTGCACAGGAGCAAGGGAAAGAGGAAATTTTAAAATGTCTTTAAGATTATTAGATCAGTTAGTATTTTCTAAAGACACTCGGGCAGGCATAATACAGCACTGTTTTATACATAGCTAATACACAAGGTATACACTGTGAATCGCATGGGCTTATGCTGTGGAATAGCAAGAAAATGACAAGTGGTGAACATGTGAAACCCGTGCCCTTTCAGAGTTTAAATAGAAAAGTGACATTTCAAAATCACCAGATTGTCTGTAAACCAACCCAAAACACATCTAGTACTTCATCCCCGAAGGTCTTCAAGAGCAGTAACACACATTTAATATACTTTCCACCAAATATCTCCCCTGAATTTGATGTTGGTGCAACATGTGCTTTACCAGCCTGATGGGCAGCCATGGGGTTCGGGGGCTTTCAGCCCCCTCTGAGGGCAGTGGATTGCAGCTCCTGCTCCTGGATTATAGGTTTCAGCTGCTGTAAGATTGCAATCTGCCTCCTTGGTGGTGAGGTGGAAAGCAAAAGCAGATCTAATTCAGGACTCTTGCCTTTTAAATTGTAGTTTGAATGAATGTAATGCACACCAATCATTTCAGAACAGAATATTGTTTCTCTGAGCCCAGCTTCCAAGAAGAGACTGTTGCTTCTCTTCATTCTTGTCATACACTTCTCCTCCCTCCACGCCCCCTCCTCCCCAGCCTTTTCTGCCGCACATGTTCATTTGTGACAGTTGCATTTCCTTTAAAGCACATTTTCTTATCCATATTGTATGTTACTTGAGCTCTTTTATTTAGGATTTTTCACACATCCTTCACATCTTCTTTGCAGCTACAGTCAATAAGCGCTGAGTCCTAAATGCGCCTCTACACTTCATGGCTATTTCCTTATCACATGCCTTTTCTGTTGCCTCAAGGAAGACCTGTACAGTTTCTATTATTGAAATCTGAATTTTTTTCCCTCCCAAGAGGATGTGTAAATGTGTCCAAAGACTTAGAACAGCATTAAATCTGCTTTCTTTTTCTTCCTACAAAGCCCTGGGAATCAGAGTGTTTCTCAGGCACCCAATAAAACCAAGAGAGGGGAAAAATGGCAATAATTCCACAACGCAGAAAAAAGTACAAGAGCCTGACACACAGACTTTTGTTTGGCTGGGAGAATCAATTTTCCCATCTTTGGCAAGACAGTATGATTCCCAAGTCATCCATGGATGGAATTACATTATTTCATTATATATTGATTGAAAGATGTGAAGCTTTTATTGTTGCTGTGTTAGGGCCCCTTGCCAGGACATGTGTGGGAAATAATGCTGCACGGGGAGCCCCCACTCACCCACCTGCTATGCTCCATCTCCTTCAGAAATTGACTTGGTGAATATTAAAATGCATTTCCCAGACTAATAAGACTATCTTGGGTGGTTAGGTTCCCAGGCTAGACCATGAAGGCCCCATTTACTCTTAAGAGGATACTCCTCTATTTTTATTTTATGCTTCTAATACAACAAACCATTCTTTGTTCACATGATACACACATACACATAGTTCAAACATGTAATTCAAATGATCTCTTGTTATTGTATACTTCCAAACCTTCTTATTGATGGGAAATACTTCCCTTCCCTCTCCAAGTGATGAACTTCTGTAGATCACTTCTGATTGCATGAATGTATTGTCTCTTATAAGAAGTTTTCTCCGATTCCTTTGTAGCCCACCTACCTACCAATTGAGTTTTGTGGTTTTCTCGGTTTCCATTGTAACCCAGGCAATATGCAGTGTCATATTGCAGTACTTAGAACATTGGACTTAAATATTATTATTAGCCTTCTTTTCCTTTTACTGGACTTAAGTTCTTTGAAGGCTTGGTCACCATGGTGCCCAAGAAGTAGTAGTCATTTAATAAATTTCTTAAACAGCAACTTAATTGGCAGTCACACAAGTTCTGCCTCCAGGAAACCCCATCCAGTACACTATGTCCCTCTGTTCCTGCCCAATACAACAAGTGGAGCTGTTTTACAGCTTCAAATTAACTTCTAAAAGAGTCATTATCAGTGAAGAAGTCTTTGAGCTGTCTAGCTAGCTTTAGGAAATCCAGTGTCATGGGAGGTAGGAGGCAAAAATCAAGAAATTAGGCAACAAAAGTATGGGCTCTGACAGGATTAGCAATGATTCTAAGTATCCTAAACTGGACATAGAGGTCTCTGCAGAGATGACTCAGAGGATATGTGGCATCATGTACATATTAACCCCCATGGCAAGTCAAGTTCTATAGCTACATTGCTGTATATGGAATGGCAGGAATTCTCTAAGATGCTGCATTACTCAGGAAGATTCACTAACACCTACTCACACACTAAATGGTTTTCTAATCCAACAGATGAGGTAAAGATTTCCCAGGTACCACCTATTCTATGAAGCTTTCCTTATTACAGCCACCTCTTCTTCCTAAGAAATGTCACAGCTCTTAGTGCTTGTACTGTCAGTTTATAAATATTTCCTCTAGGTCCCATGGTACTTTGGCGGCCACTCCTTTACAGTTTTTAACTGCCACTCTCTTATAGCTCTCAAAGACAGCATACATTATAGAATCTATATGTTGGACAGAATCTCTGAGCACATCTGTAAAATAGTATCAAATAAGTATTTGAGGAAAGATTAATTAGCTCAGATAAACAAATAGTAAACTCATGTTTTCTGGAAAATAATGAGGTAGTCTCTTCACAAACATGCATGAAAGCCAGGCTCACCAAAGAAAACCAACATTTTAAGGAAAACCATCATACACCGAAGGAAATCTATATCCAAAGAGGTAAAATGCCTTTCTCAAGTTATCACATTGGTTGGAAGTGGAGCAGGGATGAGATATATGTATAATTTAATGTCAAATTTACTATCCCTGCTGATATATTAACAAATTCTATCTTATCATATTTATATTGAAACATCCTTATAGCCTCCTCGAAGTCTGGATATCTGTCTGGTTTACCTTTATATGAGATTAGGTCCAGACAGGAAAGAGTTAGAACTTGGGTAATTTATAGTGAATTTTAGGGACTATTTGCAAAACTGTGGGTAGGGTTTATGGTTTCCTTCATCAACAGAAGATACTGTAGTATGTGTACTGCAGGGAGCCATTACTACCCTGAGCTTGAAGGAACAGAACACCAAATGCTAGAACTTAGAGACGGTGGCTCTGTGAGTAAAGCAGCCCATCGAGGATGATCCAGCAAGAAAAGAACCAGGAGAATGATTATTGTGACATCATTCATTTCCCACCCTTGATCTCATGCCAGTGTCTCTGTTTCGCTAAACCTAACAAGAAGTCAGAGGTCAAGCTACCCTGGAGGGATGTCATCTATGTGGGTTCAGGAGCCTGAACTGAGAGCTAGTGGAGAAGAGTGAATAGTGAATCTGGAGAAAAATGGGAGGTATCAAAAGAAATGTTTAGTAGCTTGTCTTGCACAGAGTAGGGGATCAGGAAATATTTTTAAATTAATCAATGTATTTAATGACAAAAAACTTCGTATTACTTTTTATTTCAGATATGATATCTTTACCTTCTCACTCAAGTGTAAATCTGTTGAGGATTTTCTCACGTTGCATGGGGAAATGCTATACTCAGAATAAGCATTAAATGGGTTTTGGGGAAAGAACAATTAACTAGCCCGCATAAACCAAAAGTAAAATTGTTTTTTCTGGGCTATAATGCATAAAACATGAATAAATATGCACGAAAAAACAGGTTAGTGTAATAGATTTAACATATCTAGACACTGTCAAAGAGGAAACTCTCCTGGTATTTAATAATCACCATGAATTTTTCTGCAAGTCATTTTCCCTGCATGCAGTTTCTAAGTTCTCTTCATTTAAATTAAAAGTTTGAGGAGCAGGGGAGACATAAAGCTATGCGCTCTTTACAATGTTTATTGCCTGATTTGACTGAGAGTCTTTTAAATCACAACACTGTATGCTGTACAATTGGTTCCATTGTTCTTCAATTCCACTAGGTATTAAATGTTAACTATGGCATTTAATGTGATCACCACATGTACACATACTTGGGTTATTGCTTGAGTAATATGTTCTTTAGAAACCCCATATCTATAGCAAGAAAATGCTGGAAGTCCTGAGAAAATTGGGTAAAATGAAATAATATTTTCCTCTGTGAGAATAAAATTTATAGAGGATTCAGAGCCTTCTTGAGCATAACTTCATACTTTAAATAGTTTATTTTAATTCTTATAAAATATTATCCACCTAATTCTATTTCTATTCCCATTAAGAGCATGGCCAAGAGTTGACCACTATAAAATATGACCAAATTAGCAGTGCAAAAAGGACAAAAGGATAAAGCTCAAGGCTGGTTATACCTGAACTCATGATAGTTCTTGTGGAATACAAAGGCTCCTGTTGAGTTCATGAGATCTTCCTTATTGGCCAGCTAGTAAGGAAGAGAGAAGATTTTAAAGGATGAAAGTACACCTTTAGTCATATCCTTAGTGATATGGAAAAAGTGAGGGGCTTTTCATGCACCTCATCAAAAAACTTTCCTAGAGCTCTCATATTGAAAGGCCAGGCTTCCTGGACCTTCAATCCTGCTACTTTGTCCTATAAAAGATATATGACTCTCATTGAAGCCAGTGGAATTTAGCGAACCTTCTCCAAGGATAGAGTTCAACCTCTATATTCTAAGAGTCAGGAAAACTATAAAGGAATAAATTTTGTCTTCCCACACTCAATCATACACCCATGTCCTTATCTTTTTCTCTCCTCCCTGTGGACACCTGCTCTCAGGAAGGCTAACCTGAGCTGGACATAAATGAATGAACAAGATTTATTATTTGTGGCTACCTAGGGCAGGAAGGAGAACAATGTACTATACATACAAGAGAAATAGGATGATATTCAATAGAAGGGAAAGCTTCTGAGAATGGAGCAGGTGAACTTATGTATCTTTTGGGCATTGCCTGGTGTTTGGCTGTTTGTGTTAATATTTTTCAGGAAAAGAAAAACACCATTGTAGGTATTCTGAACAGTAATGAAATTAACATAGGGAATTAAAATCTTATCAACCATTGGGGTGGCTGGTGAGCTACAGTCTGGGAGGCCTGTGCTGGCTTGAGGAAGTCTAGAAGGACTGGAAATGCAGGGAAGTTGCCACTGAAAATCTTAGCTGCTTGTGGCACAAAAGAGAATTATGTTCTTCAACCAGTGTCCCTCTGCCATTTGCCAGGACCAATGTACTTTCTCCCATAGAATATAATGCCTTCTCCATCTCTCCTGCCTTCTAATCACAAGAAAAACTTTTCAGTGGGATAACCTAAACAATAAAAAGGGTGAGGGTTTTTTACTGACAGATAAGAGACATTATCTGGCATACTGGCAGAGTAGAGGGATTCAAAGAATATTCACTAAATAGGTTGAATGAAAAATTAAATAGAAGATGCAAGGATGTATGTATGTATGTATGGATGGATGGATGGATGGATGGATGAGAGGAAATTTTCTTACAGAATAGGACACTATTCTCCAGAAAATAATATAATAGAGTCAAGTGTCAGGCAAAAATTAGAGTAGGAGACCAGTGCGACCCTTTTGACTCTCAGGTGTATGGGTTCCTTTTGCTTAGTTCAGGAAATTGAACCTCTAATTTCAGAATTTGAAACCCTTTCTAATCTGTGATGGTAAATTTTGAGAAAGGAATTAAGAGTCCTTCCTGAATCCCTAAACCTTGCTTGAAGGGTATGGCCTCATTCTTTTATTATTTACTAATGAAGAGTGCTCACATAATAAAGCAGAGAACATGAACTTGTACGTGTGTGTGAGCATACACATGCACACACGCACATACACAAACACACTTCTCTATTTATAGTTTGTCTACAGATTAGTCCTAATTTTAAAACTTTTTATAAGAAAAGGTCATGTCACATAGGCACAATTTTAACTTTGTTAGATATAATTATCCACCATAGTTATTAAACCTCTATGGATACATTATGATGAAAAAAATAAGGCCTCAGCTATTGGAGGCATGGGTCTCAAAATACGAATTATTACAATGACTCCCCAAATGACAATATGTGTCTTTCCACCTTTTAGACACTCAGTTCCTTAATTTAAAAATCGAGAATTTTGAAATGTATAATCTCTGATGCTTCCTCAAACTCAAGAGATATGGTTTTATAATTTAATTGTCACCTATATCAAAAATGTGACTATTAGTTATGAGTGACATTGTGACCTCGCTTGAATGATGTTTGCATGACCTCCTAATTCTTCCTGACCACTCATTCTACCATGTTGGAATTTTGTGGTTGGATTATAACCTAAGGTTGCGAAAGCTTCCTTCAGCAATGTTCTTGGCCTCTAAAGATTTCTTAACAGAAACATGCATTGCTTTGTCACTGAAGAGAACTTATTGCAAGATAAAAAATTTTTATTTTCACCTCCTCTCTCACTACTGGACATGGAGTGACCTTAGGTATTATTAGAATGGCATTAATATAATGTTTGGCTAGAGATCAATAGTATATAAATACTGTCTTGGCTCAGGGCTTTCTTTTGTTAACTAGTTCCTTAAAGGAAATATGTGCACCAAGCAGCTAAAGGAAAGTAACATTTCATTATTTGAGGGGCTTTGACCCTCAAAACCAGTGAGTTCAACTATGTGGAAGTCTCCTTTTACTTCAGTTACATAGGCCCACGCAATCTTGAAGCAAAACACTCATAGATAATTGCTACATCTATTCTACTTCTAATGCATAAACCCTAGTGTCAGATCTTATTGCTATGCCGATCCCAAATTCACCTGCCGGAATCTGAGAAACTAGAACTAGAGCGGGGAAAAAAGATGAAGAGAAAGTTTGCTTCTGATGTCTGGTGTCAAGCTCCCTGAAGCTGTGAACAAGACAGCAGCACTCTCCAGGAAACTGGGAGGAGAGAGAAAGATGGCGGACATTGCTTCTCCCAGGGGATCTGGGAAGGAACAGAGAGGGTCCCTGCCTGTGTGTGCTGAACTTCTAATCATTTTGAGTTCCAACCCTAGAAAATTGCAGTCCAAGGCTGGCTACGTATTTTGTGGGGCCCACTGAAAAATGAAAATACAGGACCCCAGCAGGAGTTGGGGAAGTCAGTATCTCCTACCCACAAGCCCCTTGCTCCAGCCCATGGCAGACAGGCACCCCACAATGGCTTGTAGTCTCCATGTAAGACCCAACGGGTACCTGGCTCCCTGGGTGGAGAGCACCAGGGGTAGGCAGAGAGAGCAGGCAGCAGGCAACCTATACCAGGGAGGCTGAGGAGGCTGGAGGAGGGGCTGTGTATGAGCCAAAGCTCTAACCCCTAAGCACATGCACTCCTGTCCCACCAGACTTCACTTACACAACATAAATTCAAAGGTAAAGTGTTAAGAATTTCAGGACCGCAATGGCAGAACATTAGACCCTATGAGAGAGGGGCCCTATGTGACCACAGCAATTGCTTGTCAGTGAAACTGACCTCACTACAGACCATCCAACTTCCTAGTCCAGGTTAATGTCCCTTCCCTCCCAAAAGCTGTAAGGCACCTGGTAGGACAGGGAGGAATGCATGGATGTAGGAAGCCACTTGCTCTCTGTAGACCGCAAATGGTATGGGCTGCAGAACTACAAACAGGAAAACTCCACCAGCCTGGCATTCCCACCTGCTTCTCCCAGTGTAAGGTTCTGGGCCACTGATGACTTCCTGCAAAGCTGTGTTTTGATTCTGGTTGGCAAGTCTCATCTCCCCAGGGGAGGTTCTGCAGCGCAATGAAAGGAATGAGGACTTCGGAGCCAGGGAGATCTGGATGCAAATGTGACCCCGGTTCACCTGGGCACAAACTATTTCACTTTTTGAGTCTTGGCTTCCTCGAATGTCAAATGCAGATACAATAACTAATACCTTAGAACTTATGTAATAAAGTGCCTTACACAGAGGCCAGGAGTGTGCTATCGCAGCAACCTCCATCAGCAGGGATTTTGTATAAGGGCTCTCAGTGTCATCTCTCACAGCTGATGTCTCCTGTCAAGAGCCTGATCCTATCTAGAAATGGCTGTCCAGGCTCTGAGCAGCTACATCATCAACTGTCCTCAGCCGTGCCCTGTCCCTCTCTCACCTGGGGCTTCTGGATGTCCCTGGTGATTCCTGCTTCCGTGGAGAGCTCTAGGCAGATGGAAAACTCAAGGTTCTTCTCGCATTAGACTTCTGGCTCCAGCTGAGCCCTGGAAGAGCAGTGACAAGGTCCTATCACCCTTCAAGGAATAGGTGAGAGAGCCCTAGTGTGGCATTAAGGGAGAAGGAAATGTCTATCTCATGATGATACCACATACCTCTCTCCTAAGTCTCACTGGGTTGAATTTTGGGCAGGACCTGGGTCTCCTGAGTGTCACAGCTGAGGTGAATTTCCAGTCTCCATCAGGCTCTTTTCCTGAAGGAGGGATGCCAATGGTACCCTTCTGACAGGGTCTGAAGTCTATTTCAGAGGACTGGGGATTTGGCAAAAGTCTCAAATCCCTCTATGCATAAAGCTCCAGAGGACACAGGACCACCTATACGAATAGGACTCCCAGAACAGTCTTTCTTACCCTGTTCTTTCCCAAAATAGATTTGCAAATTCAGTTTTAATAATGCCTGTGGGGCAGGTCCTGTGTGCACGCGTATGTATTTTTCTCTGCTGATCTCATCTTTACAGTCAGATTGCAAACCCTTGGAGGACCACTCTGGTACTCAGCCTTCAGTGGGTGCCCTTACCTTATAGGAGCTCAGTGAATGCTCAGTGAATTCCACAGGTCAGGGCTGCGAAATGCTCCTAATCTGAGTGATAAGCTTTACTTTAGAGGTAGATACTTTATGTTTAAAAGAGAGTCTACCATTATGGATTTTCTATCGGGCATCTGGACTTGGGCCCTTCGCATCACAGCATATCCAACCTTCCAGTGTATGGGAATCACTTAGGGATCCTATTAGAATGTAGATTCTGACTAAGTATTTCTAAGATGGGGTGTGAGATTCTGCCTTTCTAACAGGCTCCTCAGTGATGTCTATGCTTAGTCTGAGAACTGCAATTTGGTTTCAACAATGCTCATTTTACAGGACAACAAACAGAGGCAGTAAGGAGTGCTAAGCTCAGGGAGAGGCCTTACTTCTAACTCTTTGGCTCTCATTGTGCCTGCTGAGCTGGAGGGTCCTTGAGATGAGGTTTCTGGCCCCTTTCTCACCTCACTTTTAAACTCAGGCTCTGTTTTCTTTGGCTCTCTAGACCTTTCTTTCAAGCCGGAGACTCAGGGCCAAAAGTCGACATTTTCATGACAGTCCCACTGGAGCTCCACCAGAGTTCAGAGCTCGGTTACATTTGCTCTGGCTGAGCTGCTGACAATCACTTTTGGGTGCCCAAACTCCCAGACTTGAGGATGGAAATATAATATCTCCCTGAGGAAGTGCTTTTATTGAGTCCATGAATAAGAGAGCATGCCGTTTGTTGTGTCTAATTTCAGCTCTACTCCCTGCATGTGGCATGCCTGCAAGGCAGCAGTACTCATGGCTGGGTGATAACAGAAATGTGCAGAAGTTAGAAAAAAATTGGAACTGGTGAAAAAGCAGAAAGCTATTTAAAGTAGCATAAATGGCTATATGTGCTTTTTTGGATATTATCTAGGATTTTAAAATTAAGAGATTACTTGTTTAAGAAAGAAACATAATCAAGAGCCTCCCTCTCTCTCTCTCTTACCCTTCTTTCTACCCAATAAAAAATACACTAATTTACACAATGATAGCTGGCACAGAAAGATTAGGAAGATATACATTTGCTTGGTTTTAAAGTTTCATTCTAATGTTCATTGTACAGAAACAATATAGATAGCAATAACACAGGTGATGTCACCTAACAAGGTGATGGAATTGAAGATATTTCCCTAGGACTGTTTTAATAAAAGTCTGGAACATTATTCTTTTAGTTGCTGGAGGAAATTTCCTCCCATATCAGGAGCAAAAAGTATTAGCCTTGAATGTTTCATAGAGTCTGTGGAGATTTTACCTCCAGGGAGCCCCAGGGAAGAGCACCTTTTTAAAAAGTGCAGTTGAAGCAGTTTGCAAAGATACGATCATTCAATATTAAATTAAAAATAGAGTCATTCTGCATATTTTGTATATATACAAACTTAGATATACGAAATGTTAAGGCTTAACTATTCTAACATTTAACTCAGGATTTTTAATCCCAATTAGTGATATAGTCCAAACCAAGTAAGCACATTCTTTGTGTTTAAACTGATGTAGCAAAAGGATAGCAGAAAGGTAGATTTATTCACTAATATTTAAAAATGTATTCTCCTCCTTACCACACATAAGATTTGATGTCTGATTCTTACATTCCCAAACAGTTAAGATTATTTGCCTTCTCTCTCTTCTTAGCTGGTTTACCAGCCCAAATTTCTCCAATGTGACCACAGGAGAGAGCTTCTGTTTCTGCATTGAACAAATCTTTAAAAAAATAAATAAAGGGAGGATGTACATTTTCAGTGCACCATAACAGGTGCTTGGGGGTTCATACATCTTGTCTAGTTCAGACCCTCTGTTTAAATGGTGGTCTTTTTTTCAACAATAATTTCTAATCGATGTATACTTTACTGGAATAGAAAAAGTTTACATTGACTGGACAACCACAAAAAGAATTACATAGTGTTTTTGCTACTTGTGAGTAAATAAATATACTTTGAGCATTCCTGGATATCTGATCCATTAAATGAGCCGACACAACCATTCATCTTGCTTTTGTTATGGTTTAAATAAATTCTACAAACCTATTACAGTACTCAAGAGTGAGTGCTTCTGTGGTTGAAGCTACAGGAAATATTACTGTGTAGCATAAAGTACAGCAAATGAGACATCCAGAGACAGAGGGTTCCTCTCCTGATTTACCACTTACAAGTGGTGTGACCTTATACAAGTCTCTGCAGTTTTCTTACCTAGAAAGAAAAAAATGCATTCATTTATTCAGCAAATATGTATTGAGCTCCATTGCATCAAGCACATTCATGTACTGGGGACACTTCAGTGGACAGAAAAAGCATGGACCCTGCTCCATGTTAATCTAAACTCTAGAGCCTATGTTCTAGAGCAGGAATGTCCAACCTGTGACTTTGAATGTGGCCCAACACAAGTTCTTAAATCATTATATTTTTTGCAACCTTTTTTTTGTTTATTCTCATCGGCTACCATTACCATTAGTTTATTTTATGTGTGGCCTAAGACAATTCTTGCCCCAAAATGTTGGACACCACTGGTCTAAGAAAACCTGTAAATTTTTTTCAGAACTGAGACTCTGTTTCATTATTTCCGGAGTTTGTCAGGTGATGAGACCTTGAAGTGGCAGCTATTAAAGTGGAGTTCAGAGTATTTTAGTAATTCCATGTTTTTGTTCCTTTTCTCTTTCTTTGCTGTTGGCAACATGGGGATATCTACACACAGGTATAGAGATGGAAACCAAAAAGCAGGGGAAGTCTTTTCTTTTTTGTATCTCTGATGATCCATTTCCACTCGGTTTCTTTCTACATCCTGAACCACGAATGCAGGGCAGAAGGGCCTTCAGACACTGCTACTCTTAAGCCTGGCCTCTTCTAAGCTGGATAGTGCATAACAATTGTTGTTTAGCACTTGTCAAAGACTGGGTGACTACTTCAAGGTGAGTCAAAGAAGGAGACTTAGAAAAAGTTTCCAATATCACAGGAAGTTTTTTTCATTCAGATTATTTTATTCCTCTTCAATCCATCAACATAAAAGAAATAAACTTGCTTTGCATCTAAAAAAAATAGCAAATGGAAGTAATTTTGGCACATCCAGTTGATACCAGCAAGCTTTGGGAAGTAAGAGATCCCATTCAATTAAGTCCAATAATTATTCTTTGCATCTTTGTACACGAGGCATTATGCTCAGGGTATAGATACAAAGAAGGAATTGAGCAAAGTCCTTTCCCTTATAAGTTTCATGACTGCTGGTGGAAAGCTGCCAAGAAGTCAGAATATGATCTGACATTTGAAAGATACAAATAATAATAATGTGAAAGGTGCCATATAGTAAAGGAAAACAAACAAACAAACAAACAAACAAAATAATTCATCCTGAGAGAGTCACAGGATGCATGATCATTACATTTCCTGTCATGTCCCAGTGGTAATGAAATTAGTTACGCTTCATGGGCCACCATTCTGGGCCTTGACTTGACTGACCACTCGGAGGCAAGATCTCAGTGAGAACTAGAGGTCAGTGTGGGTCCCCATCTCCTTTGCTCATTGCTGCTGCTGGCTCACTAAACCCCTCAGAACTCTATACCCAGACACCATCGCAGGAGGTACAACAAAGGCAGCAGAAATCTGAAAAACTGGATTTATCGCAAAAAGACTGAGAGAAATAAAATACACTATTTAAAACCACAAGAGAAACTGAAATACGTTAACTGTCAAGTTGATATGTGCCAGCACCTCTGCCACCAGGTAAGAGGCGAGTTTGTGATGACAATTCAATTATAGAAAATAAAGAAGCCACATGTCCTCTAGACATCTGAATCACCATTGTTACAGTTTAAAGCGTGTTAGACCCCCAACCATGTCTTAAAGGCACCTGAAATCCAACCTGCCCAAAGTAAATATCATGAAAACTTCCCATCCGTAAAACAGGACATTTTACATTATTTTCTATAACAGTGGCACCGCCATCCACCCAAATTTAAAATCCCAAATCAGAGGCATCAATTTGCCTTTCATATTAAACCGATCCTCTAATGACAATGAGTTTATTTGCTAAATATCTCTTGAACTTTTCCATCCTATAGCTCTCTCTAATACCACTGTATCCTCTCTCTGACGCTGGCCTCTCTCTCTTTGCCATACTCCAGAAAATGTGAGTGTGATCCGATCACCAACCGCCACCACGTAACCCGTGCCCATTGATCTCAGGATAAAGATGAAACCTGAAGTGGGGTTGAGAAAGCCCTCGTGATTTGCCCCTGCCTCCCTGCCACTACTTCTCTCCACGCTCTGTGCACTCACACTTCCTTCAGCCTCTCTTCTGGATTCTGCTCCCTCACGTGACATTTTTTACCTTAATGTGGAACTTCTTTACTCTCTGCTCTTCCTCTTGGTTCATTCTTATCTTTCCCTGAGGTCCCAGCTTCTGCAGAGAAGCCTTCTGTCTCCCCAGGCCTGGTCAGATCCCCTGTTGTCTGCACTCATTCTGTGAATCTACCTTACCGAGCACTTCTCCCATTTATAATTACACATCCCGCTGCCCGCCCCGGATAGGCAGGTCCACGTCTGACTTTGCATCCCAGGCCCTCAGATGGCACTCAGTATATAGTGAATTAGTGAATGGATCTACTCACTTTCTAGTGGATGAATTTTTTCTGAGGTTGTCTCGTCCATGTTTCTGGTACAAAATTGGTTTTGAAAAATCCTTGCTAGGTACTTCTTTTCTAATCTCTCTCTCTCTCTCTCTCACTGATTTGCTGGTTAAAGTAAATGGGGACCACAATACAAAAAGGAAAAATAATAAATAGACTATTGTCTAGTTCTATAAATTTTAGAGTACAACTCTTAAAATCTGGCTTTTCCTCTGTTAATAAATGGAAGAGACATGTTTGAAAGGAATTTATATCCATCTGCAAGACTGTCAAGGAGGCTGAGTGAGGGTGAAATGATAGCAGAGAAGTTTCAAAGCTAACTCCCGACACTGAGAAAACTTGCCTCCTTCTTGCAACCCGACTTTAACTGCTTCCGTCTGAAGTTATCAGTGATTTTCTCTTGAACTACCCAGCTGTTGGAATGAGTATAATATCTATTCTAACCTTGGTGAGTAACGCTCAGGCAATTATTTCCATTGATTTTACAACCAAAGCTACCCTACCAGAAGCAAGTACAAAATGAAACTAAAATGCTAAGTTTTAGTTTGGTGGAGTAAAGTCTTCTGGTTGGGTAATCCAGTACCACCAATGAAGGGAGCGACCTGGGAACTTACAGACCTGTTTTGACTGGACCCTGATTTATATTTGTATAAATGAGTTATATCTGCAACTTTTGTTCTTAAAAGTTAGTATAGTTTGGCAGGAATATAATTATTGAAGGCTTAAGTCCCAGTCTCCTCTGCAAAAGACCTAATGAGAAACAATAACCTTGTTATTCTAACTACATGCACCTCATTTACTTTATTTCTACATGAAAATGTATTCTGTGCTCCACCATTGGATACCAGGATGAGGGGGAAAGTCTCACACTTCTCATTGAAGTTAGCTGTTCTAGCTGTAAGGACAAGAGGAGATAATCAAAGAAATTATTTCTGGTTTTAGTTTCTGCAACTACTTTAAGTCCTTGCAATTCTCCATCTCTAATAAAGTGCCACCACTGCAGAGTACATTCTCCAGGTTCTCTGCATTAAAACCATGTAGACAGAAGCAGAAGCAGAAGTCCCAGGCCCCCTGGCTACTGATGGAATGCTTGGGTATGCAAAGTCTGTGCCTTGAATTCAGAGGCAGGCAAGCCCATGTACAAGCTATGGGATTCTATCAAAAGATAGATCTTCTTCAAATGAATTTCACCACTTACAATGCCAATTGAGTGGGATATTCTGAAAACACTAGTGGTAACAACCTTACTGACCATCGACATTATTCCCCATAATGAGATCATCTTTCCTCAGTTCTTTTGGATGGTAAAGTAGAAATACCGAAGTATCTTGCTATATCCACCAAAAGTTTTATAATTGTGCCTAAGCTTAAGTCAGCTTTCTTTAACAAAGCCATAGCTGAAAGACAACATGTAAGGATGAGAATCACTGACTTGGGCAGTTGGTAGAAGAAATACTTCAAAGTTATGCTAATCAGAGGTATTATAGCCTCAAGATAAAAGCCTTCTAATGAACGAATTTTATGGACATTGAGTACTTTGGCCTGCACTCAGGCTGCATACTTGGGACTGCTTATATTTGTTTCTACATCAGCATTTATTTTATACCTCTTTTATACTAAAGAATTTGTTTGTCCTGAAAACCAATCAAAGCTACTTTACCAGAAAAAAAGTGCAAAAAAAATTGCAAGAAAAGGCCTCAGTCAATATCTTTTGAGGAAACAGAAAAAGTTATAATTAGTAAAAGTTATTCACTTTTTCCCTCATTCAAGCATTTATAGTTTATAGTAAAAGCTGCTTACCCCCACCCCCAAAAGCATAAAAGTTTCAAGTTATCAAGGTGAGATTAAATATGGTCCTAAATACTGGAAAAGAGCCTGAGAAAAGGCTATTAGAAAGGAAAGCAAACTGGGAGGGCTGAGTGGGGAAGCTGTGGAGGTGGTGTAACC
>PVJL010014795.1:0-16116 GCA_004026885.1 Lyroderma lyra
GCTAAGTGAAATAAGCCAGACAGAAAAAACAAAGAACTGCATGATTTCACTCATATGCGGAATATAAAACTGAAAGCAAAGAAAAAAAGAAATGAACAAACAAATAACCCATGGACACAATCGATAGTTTAATGTTTATTTGGGGACGAGTGGGTTAGGGAGGGGAGAAAGGGGAGAGGGTGGGAGAGGAGGGGGGGAAAAAAAAAGAATTGAAATGGGCGAAATCACCACCGATACCACAAAAATGCAAGGGATCATAAGAAAATATTATGAAAGGCTTTATGCCACTAAATTTAATAATGTAGAAGAAATGGCCAAGTTTCTAGAAATTTATAGCCTACCTAGACTGAACCAGGAAGAACTAAATAATCTGAATAGATCACTCAATAGCACAGAGATTGAAATGACTATCCCTAATTTCCCTAGAGGCAAAACCCCCAGACCTGATGGTGTCATCAACAAGCTTTACCAAGCATTCAAAGAAGAAGTAACAGCTATGCCCTTCAGACTCTTCCAAAAAATTGAAGAGGAAGAAGTACTTCCTAACTCATTGAATTAGGACAACATTACTGTAAAACCTAAGCCTGGTAAAGACAACACATACAAAAAGAAAACTATAGACCAGTATCTCTGATGAACACAGATGCAAAAATCCTAGACAAAATATTAGCAAATAAAATACAACATTGCATCAAAAAAATCACACATCATGATAAGGTGGGATTCATCCCAGGAGCACACGAATGGTTCAACATACAAAAATCAATCAATATGTTACACCACATAAACAATGCAGAAAAAGCATTTGACAAAATACAACAACCATTTATGATTAAAAACACTGAATAAAATAGGTATGGAAAGAAAGTATTGCAACACAATAAAGGCCATATATGACAAACTCTCTGTTCACATCACAGTGAATAAGGAAAAGTTGAAGCCTATTCCCCTAAAATCAAGAATAAAACAGGGTGCTCCTGTCACCAATGCTATTCAATAAAGTACTGGAAGTTCTAGCCACAGCAATCAGGCAAGAGGAAAGAATAAAATGTATCCAAATTGGGAAAGAAGAAGTCAAATTGTCACTATTTGCAGATGACATGATCCTTTATATAAAAAATTCCAAAGATTCCACCAAGAAATTATTAGAAACAATAAACGAATACAGTAAAGTTGCAGTATACAAAATTAATGTACAAAAATCAGCAGCATTCCTATATACAAACAATGAATCCTCAGAAAAAGAAATGAGGGTGTCAATTTCTTTTGCTATCACAACAAAAAGAATGAAATACCTGGAAATTAACAAAGAACATGACAGACTTATGCTCAGAAAACTATGAGACACTTTTGAAAGAAATTGAAACAAACATTAAGAAATGGAAAAATATCTCCTGTTTATGGATAGGAAGACTTAACATTGTGAAAATGGCCATTTTGCCGAAAGTAATCTATGGATTTAATGCACTGCCTATCAAAACCCCACAATCATACTTTCGCAAAGTAGATAAAAGAATTATCAGATTTATATGGAATGATAAAAGACCTGTATTTGCCAAAGCAATACTACATAAAAAGAATAAAATTGGTGATGTTACACACCCTGACTTCAATTTATATTACAAAGCATCAAAAATCAAAACAGATGGGTATTGCCAGTAAAACAGAATAATACACCAATGGAAAAGAATTGAAAACCCAGAAATAGATCCACAAATTCATGAAAAAATAATTTTTGATAAAAGAGCAAAAAATATGCAATGGAAGAAAGACAGCTTCTTCAGTAGGTGTTGCTGAATAAGCTGGAAAAACATATGCAAAAGAATGAGTCTGAGCTGTGAACTCTTGCCATATACAAAAATTAAATCAAAATGGATTAAAGACCTCCATATAAGACCTGAAAGAATAAGCTGTATTGTTGAAAACATAAGTAGTAAATTTATAGACTTAGGGCTCAAGGAAGACTTCATGAACCTGACCTCAAAGGCAAGGAAAGTAAAAGCAAAAATAAATGAATGGGACTATATCATACTAAAGAGCATCTGCATAGCACAAGAAACCATCAACAAAGCAAAAAGACATCCAATTGAATGGGAGAATATATTTAGAAACAATGCATCTGATAAGGGTCTAATATCTAAAATATATAAAATCTAATACAACTTAACAACAAAAAAACAAACATCTCAATTAAAAAGTGGACAGAAGAATTAAACAAAGACTTCTCCCATGAAGAAATACAAATGGCCAGCAGAAATATGAAAAAATGCTCATCCTCATTAGTTATCAGGGAAATGCAAATCAGAATCATAATGAGATACCACCTCACACCTGTTAGAATGGCTATTCTCAACAACACAGGAAAAAAAGTGCTGGATAGGATGTGAATAAATAGGAATTCTCGCCCACTGTTGGTGGGAGTGCAAACTGACACAACCACTGAAGAAGATGGTGTAGAGGTTCCTCAGAAAGTTGGGAATGGAGTTACCACATAACGCAGCAATCCTTCTTCTGGGGATCTATCCAAAAACTTGAAAACCTTAGTCCACAAAGACTTATGTACCCCAATATTCATTGCAGCGCTATTCACAGTGGCCAAAACATGGAAACAACCAAAGTGCCCTGTGACAGATGACTATATGAAGAAGCTGTGGCACATATACACAATGGAATATTACTAAGGTATAACAAAAGATGAAATACTGCCATTTACAATAAAATGGGTAGACCTAGAGATCATCATGCTTAGTGAAGTAAGCCAGACAGAAAAAATAAAAAAAACTGTGTGAGTTCACTCATATGAGTAATATAAAACTGAAAGCAATCATAAAAAAATACACAAATAAAAAACCATGGACACAATCTATAGTTTAATGTTTATTTGAGGACAAATGGGGAGGAAATGAAAGACGGAGGAGTGGGTGGGAGAGGAGGGAGCGGGAGCTAAATATATGGTGATAGAAAGAGAACTCACACTGGGTGGTGAACTTATTATACAACAAGTTGACAATGCACTGTATAAATGTGCACCTGGAACCTATGTCATTCTTGCTAACCAATGTCACCCCAATAAGTCTAACAATAACAAAAAGACTTAATGAAATATGTGGTGTAGGCATTCTAGGCAATTATAACAGAATGTTTTAAAGGCACAGAATTAAGAAGTTTATAATGATAATAAAAAGCTGTACACCTAGAGAATGTTAAAGGCTTAAGGAAAGATTGTGACGAGAGAGGGGATCCCTGAAACCTTTCCTGAAAATTACAATTGGACAATCAGGGTCCAAGATGGGAAACCCAGAGGGGCACAGTCTCAGCTGAGAGATCCACACATTGAAAGAAAACACCTGAAGATCAGAGGAAGGCAGGTGACTGGGAGAGGATGGAGGGAGCAGAGCAAAGTGGACATGCAGGTGCAGAATATGACCTGCAACCTGACCAGGAGCCAACAGATGGAACTAGTGTGGAGGCAGGGAATACTGGCCAAAGCGCATCATGATCCCAGATGGGTTGGGGGCCAAATGGCAACAAGAGCAGAGGCCAGAGTGGCTGAAGCCCTGTTAGACTGTGGGTGAATTGGACTAAGCAGCAGTGTGCTGGACCCCACTTGGAGTACCATGCCATGGGTAAGTTAGAGGATCAACAAAACACCTGAACTGCTCTGTAAAAGAATAGGAACCCCAGCTGCAGCATTGCATCACAAATACAGTGATACATCACAAAGGTCAGCTCTGGGTAAGTTTGAAACTGAAAGCTGGTTGCTGTGGAAACCTGAAAAGCTGAAACATAGTCCTGGGTGAAACATGGGCTCAGAAGAAGGGAGAGAGGCTAAGCCAGTGGTGAGCACTTGGCCCTCAAACAACGTGATCACAGCCCACTCCCAACTTCCCTTCACCTCCCGCCCCCCATGTCCTCACTTATCTGATGAACAAACTAGTGTTTCAGTGAAATCAGCAACCTAGGGAACTACTACAGGAAACAAAGCAGTCACACTGCGGCCAAACCCAAGCTAAACCAGAGACACTGTACCTGGCTGCTTCCCCTAACTCTCCCAAAGCTTATCCCCACAATGCCACATACTATGTGCTCTATAGCCAGCTGTAAACAAGCTGTAAAGCTCAGGAAAACTCCAAAACACAAGCACCGCAGTACTTTTCTGCACTGATCTCAGTGGCATAGCACATCATCACCCACATTTACAAAAAAAAAAAAAAAAGGTACATTAAGACCAAGGCAACTGGATCTAAAGAAAGAAAGCCAACCTTGCAGGAAAGCTCCCAGAAATAAGAGTTTGAATAATCAAGAGAAAAATATTGGAAGACACTACAGTGATACCAACTGGCCAGAGGAAGAAAAAGAAAGAAAGGAAAGAAGGAAGGAAGGAAGGAAGGAAGGACAGACTTCTCTGTATCTGCCATGGGAAAAGCCCCCATGCCCAGAAAAAGAAACATATCAAATACAATGAGTACCTTGGGATTCAAAGCTGCTGAGAAATAAAATTTAAAATCTCCCAAAAAGGAATTGATACATTTCAAAATATATAATCTAAGTGACACAGAATACAAAACTGCAGTTCTCAAAACACTCAGAGAACTGAAACAATGATCACAGAGTACGCTGACCAAGATAAATTATCTCAGAAAAAAAAATGTGTGAACAAAAGGAACATTTTAACAAAGAAATTGAAAATATAAAAAAGAATCAAAGAGAAATTTGAGAGATAAACTATGTAATAAAAAACTGAGAAATAAACCAACTACCATAGGAAACAAGGCCAACCAGATGGAGAAAAGAATTAGTGGTATTGAAGATTGGAACATTAAAACAACAGAGAAAGACGATAGGGACATCAGAATCAAAAGAACTGAAATAGCTCTGCAACAACTATCTTATTGTTTTTCATTAGGAAAAAAAACAATATTAGAGTAATAGAAATAGCAGAAGAGGCAGAAGAAAACTCTACAAAGAGCTCACTCAACTGAATAGTAAAGGAGAAATTCCCAAACCTATAAAAAGAACTGCAATGGCAAATTTAGGAAGAAAATAGGTCTCCTAGCTATCTGAACCCCAGCAGATCTTATCCAACACATATTATACTGTCAAAAATCAAAGAAAAAGAGACAATCCTCAAGGCAGCTGGAGGGTGGGGCGCAGAGTGACTATAACCTTTTAAGGAAAGCTCAACAAGCTATCATTAGACTTCTTAGAAGGAACTCTACAAGCCAGGAGGGAGTGTAATCAAATATTCAAAATATTAAAGAAGAGAAACTTCTACCCAAGAATAAATTATAAAGTGAAATTATCCTTTAGATATGAAGGAGAAATAAAGACTTTTTCAAATATACAGAGGTTGAGGGAATTTTGTAACTTGAGGCTGTCATTTTATGATATACTGAAACAAAAAATAATAATAATAAATGGGGAAGATTTAGGACAACAAAAAATAAAAATAAAAAAAAGAGAAAGTAATGTCTATAGGAAATCATCATATACCAATGATCACCCTAAATGTAAATACACTGAACTCACCAATCAAAATGCACAGAGTAGCAGAATAGATTAAAAACAAAACTCATCCATATGCTGTCTCCAAGGGACACACCTCAACATTAAGGACTAATGTAGACTTAGAGTGTAAAGATGGAAAATAATACTCCAAAGAAATGGTATGCAGAGAAAAGCAGACATTGCTATACTGATATCTCATGAAACAGACTTCTGGATAAGATAGGTAACAAGATAGGTAAAAGATGGACATTTCATAGTGATAAAGGGACAATACAACGACAGAAAACATGACACTCATTAATATATATGTCCCCAATCAAGAAACACCAAAATTTACAAAGCAACTAATAACAGATTTTAAATGAGAAAATGACAAAAACACAACTATAATAGAAGACCTAAACACCCTGTTAACATCCATGAACAGATCATCCAAACAGAAAATAAATAAGGAAATACTAGCTTTAAATGATACCTTACATCATTTGGACAAAATTGACATTTATAGGAAACTTCATCTGACAACAAAGGACTTCACAAATTTTTTCTAAAAACTGTAGAATTTTTGGAAAAATTCTACACATTAAACATTTTCAATGAAGATCATATGCTGGGACACAAAACTAGCCTCAGCAAATTCAAGAAGATTGACATCATACCATGTGTGTTCTCAGACCACAAAGCTTTGAAATCGGAGATCAACTAAGAAAAACAAAAACAAAATCACATATACATAAAGATTAAACAACTTATTAAAAATTACTGGATCAAAGAAGAAACAGAAGAAGAGATTATAAAATACATAGAAACTAATAACAATAAAATACAGCATATCAAAATTATGAGGGCACAGTAAAAGCAGTAATAAAGGCAAAATTTATATCATTACAGGCCCATCTTAAGAAACAGAAAAAATTACAAGTAAATATTATAACATTTCACCATAAAGAACTCAAAAAAGCAATAAAGAGCTAATTCTTCAAAAAATCACTACAATTGACAAACTCCTGTCTAGGCTAACCAAAACACAGGAAAAAAAAAAAGAAAGGACACAAATACCCAGAATTATAAATGACATGGGAAGAATGACAACTTATACAACAGAAATACAAAAGATGATAAAAAAACATTATGAAAGGTTTTATGCCACCAAATTTAACAACTTAAAAGAAATGGAGAAGTTTCTGGAAACATATAGTCTACCTAGACTGAACCAAGAAGAACTGGATAATCTAAATACATCAATCAATAATAAAGAAATTGAAACAGTCATCCAAAACCCCCTCAAACCAAAATTTCCAGACCAGTCAATCTCACCTACAAGTTTTACCAAGCATTCAAAGAATTAACAACTATCTTCATCAGATTCCTCCAAAATATTACAGATATGGTAATACTTCCCAAGTCATTCTACGAGGCCAACATTACCCTAATACAAAAGCCTGGCAAGGACAACACACACATGACAAAACCTATACACCAATATCCCTTATGAACACTGATGCAAAAATTTTAAACAAAATATTAGCAAATAAAATACAAGAATGTATCAAAAAGATTATGCACCATGATTAAGCAGGATTCATCCCATGAACACAAATATGGTGCAATATTTATAAATTAATGTGATACACCACGTCAACTAAATAAAAGAATAAAACCATATGATCACATCATTGATGCAGAAAAAGCATCTGATAACATACAACACCCATTTATGAACAAAACACTTAATAAAATGAGTACAGAAGTAAAATACCTCAATATAACAAATGACATGTATGACAAACCCACAACTAACATTATACTGAATGTGGAAAAACTGAAGCCTATTCTCCTAAAACCATAAACAAGACAGGGATATCCGCTGTTGCCACTGCTATTCAATATAGTACTGTAAGTTCTAGTCAGAGCAACCAGGCAAGGGAAAGGAATAAAATGCATCCAAATTGGGAGAGAAGAAGTTAAACTCTCATTTTTTGCAGGTAAATTGATCCTTTATATAAAATATTCTAAAGACCCCACCAAAAAATGTATTAGATACAATAAACAAATACAATAAAATTGCAGGATATAAAATCACTATGCAAAAATCAATTGCATTTGTATAAACCAACAATCAATCCATAGAAAAAGAGATGAAAGAATCATTACCATGAGATTACAAAAAAAAAAAAATAAAATGCCTGGGAATTAACAAAGAACATGACCAACTTATACACTGAAAACTATAAGGCACTATTATAAGAAATTGGAGAGGACACAAAGAAATGGAAACATTTTCAATGTTTGTGAATAGGAAGACTTAACACTGCTAAAATGCCCATATTACCCAAAGCAATATATGGATTTAATGCAATTCCCATTAAAATTCCACAATCATACTTTCACAAAAGAGATAAAAAATTATCAGATTTGTATGAAACCACAAAAGACCTCAAATGCCAAAGTCATACTACATAAAAAGAATGAGGCTGGAGGTATCACCCTCCCTGATTTCAATCTATACTATAAAGCATCAATAGTCAAAACAGCTTGGTATTGGCAGAAAAACAGACATACAGACCAATGGAACAGAATAAAAAACACAGAAATAAATCCACAAATATATGGACAAATAATTTTTGGCAAAGGTGCAAAAAATATCCAATGGGGAAAGGAAAGCCTCTTCAGGTGCTGGGAAAATTAGAAAACCATGTGCAAAAGAATGAATCTGAGCATTGAACTGCTACCATATACTAAAATTAATTCACAATGGATTAAAAACCTTCACATAAGACCCAAAACATTAATTCTAAATTTATAGTCCTCAGGCTCAAAGTGAATTTCTTGAACCTGACCTCAAAGGCAAGGGAAGTAAAAGCAAAAATGAATGAATGGGACTATATCAAACTAAAAGCTTCTGCACAGCAAAAGAAACCATCAACAAAGCAAAGAGACAGCCAATGGAATGGAAGAAAACATTTGCAAACAACGCATATGACAAGGGTTTAATATCTAAAATATATATAGAATGCATAGGACTCAACAACAACAGAAGGTAAAAAAAAGCAACCCAATTAAAAAGTGGGCAGAGGATCTCAAGAAACACTTCATCCATGAACACATACAAATGGCCAAAAGACATATGAAAAAAAAATGCTCAACTTCATTAGCTCTTAAGGAATTGCAAATCAAAACTAAAATGAGATACCACCTCATACCTGTTAGAATGGCTATTATCAACAAGACAAGGAATAATAAATGCTGGAGAGACTGTGGAGAAAAAGGAACCTTCTCACACTGCTGGTGGGAATACAAATTGGTATAACTGCTATGAAAGACAGTGTGAAGATTCCTTAGAAAATTGAGAATGGAGTTACCATATGACCTGGCAATTTCCCTTTTGGGTCTACCCCAAATATTTGAAAACCTTACTCCGCAAAGACTTATGTACCCTAATGTTCATATCAGCATTGTTGATGGTAGCCAATTCATGCAAACAACCAAACTGCCCTTCGATAGATGACTAGATAAAGAAGCTGCGGTATATACACAATGGAATATTACTCAGCTGTAAGAAAAATTGAAATACTGCCATTTGTGACAAAATAGGTGAACCTTGAGATCATCATGTTAAGTGAAATAATCCAGACAGAGAAAACCAAAAACCATATGACTTCACTCATATATGGAATATAAAACCAAAAGCAGCAAAGAAACAAAACTCTTGGACACAGTTAATAGTTTAGTAGTTACCTGAGGGCAAAGGGTGTGGTGGTGGGAGAGGAGGGAGAAGGTGGGAGAGGAGGCAGGGAGATTCAAATATATGGTGATGAAATGATAACTGACTGTGTGGTGAACACATAATGCAACACATTATACACTGTAGACTTGTACACCTGGAACCTATGTAATTTTTGCTAATCAATGTCACCCCAATAGATTTTAAAAAGAAGAAAGAAAGAAAGAAGGAAGGAAGGAAAGAATGAAGGAAGGAAAAGAAAAAGAAAGTCTATGGTGTTTTGAGGACTAGTGCAGTATGTTTTACTTTTTGATTATGTGATGGTAGGTAGAGGAAGCTGTGACAAGTGCCAATGATGATGGTTATTTCATGCTATAATAAAGAATTTGGATTTATCTACCAATACAATTGAAACCATTACAGACATTTAAATGGCAGAACATGGCAATCAGAATTTGTTACAGGCTATCAAAGGACACTTGGGCTGTTTCCATGACTTGGTCACCGTGAACAGTGCTGTGATGAACACTGGGGTACATGTATCCTTGCAGACTAAGGTTTCCAAATTTGGGGGGTAGATACCCAAAAATGGACTTCCAGGTCATATGGTAGCTCTATTCTTAGTTTTTTGAGGAACTTCCATAATGTCCTCTGTAGTAGTTGTACCAGTTTGCATTCCCACCAGCAGTGTATGAGGGTTCCTTTTTCTCCACACCCTCCCCAACACTTGTTCTTTGTCTTGATAATAGCCATTCTAAGAGGCATGAGGAACTATCTCATTGTGGTTTTGATTTGTATTTCCCTAATAGCTAGTGAAGTTGAGCATGTTTTCATATATCTGTTGGCCATTTGTACGTCTTCCTGGGAGAAGTGTCTATTCAGGTCCTCTGCCCATTTTTTTAAATTGGATTGCTTGTTTTTTTATTGTAGAATTGTACAAGTTCTTTATATATTTTAGATATTAGCCCCTTAACATAGGCATTGTTTGCAAGTATTTTCTTTCATGTGGTTGGTAGCCTCTTTGCTTTTTGATGATTTTTTGTTGTTGTTTTGTTTTGTTGTTTTGCTATGCAGAAGCTTTTTAGTTTGATATAGTCTCATACATTTATTTTTTGTTTTACTCATAAATTCTTCCGTGAACCCACGGTCTCTAAGTTTAGTTCCAATGTTTTCTTGTATACAGTTTATTACAATTTTGGATCTCATACAATTTTGGATCTCTTAAATCAATTTTGAGTTAATTTTGGTATATGGTAATAGTTTGCAGTTCAGATTCATTCTTTTGCATGTGGTTTCCGAATTTTCCCAGCACCATTTACTGAAGAGGCTTTCTTTTCCCTATTGTATATTTCTCACTTGTATGTAAAAAATTTTCTGTCCATATACTTACTGGTTTATTTCTGGGTTTTAAATTCTGTTCCATTGATCTGTGTGTCTTTTTTTTTCTGCCAATATCAAGCTATACTGATTATTGACACTTTGTAGTATACATTGAAATTAGAGAATGTGATGCCCCCAGCCTTATAATTTTTTTTTCTATGTATGAATGCTTTGGTAATTCATGGTCTTCTGTGGATACATCCAAATCTAATGATTTTTAAAAATCTATTTCTTGAACGAATGTCTGTGAATTTTGATGGGAATTGTGTTAAATGTGTTTTTTGATTTGAGTAATATAGGCATTTTAACTATGTTGATTCTTCCAATCCATGAACACAAAATATCTTTCCATTTCTTTGTGTTTTATTCAATTGCTTTTAGTAGTGTGTTATTGTTTTCAGTATAAAAGTTTTTCACATTCTTTGTTAAGTTTATTTCTGGGTATTTTATTCTTTTTGTTGTGATCACAAAAGGTATTGTTTGTCTCAACTCTTTCTCTGAAGTTTCATTGTTGGTGTCTAGAAATTGATTTTTGTACATTGATTTTATGTCCTACAACTTTACTCTATTTGTTTATTACTTCTAGTAGGTTTTTGGTGGGAGTCTTTAGAATTTTCTATATAAAGGATCATGTCATCTGCAAAAAGTGACAGTTTAACTTTTTCTCTCCCAATTTGGATTGATTTTATTCCTTTCTCTTGCTTGATTGCTCTTGCTAGAACTTCCAGTGCTACGTTGAATAGCAGTGGTGGTAGGGGACATCCCTGTCTTGTTCCTGATTATAGCAAAATAGGCTTCAGTTTTTCCCCTTTCAGTATATTAGCTGTGGGTTTGTCATATATGGCCTTTATTATGTTGAGGTACTTTCCTTCTATACTCATTTTATTAAGTGTCTCAATCATAAATGGATGTTGTATCTTGTTAAATGCTTTTTATGCATCAATTGATATAATCATATGTTTTTAGCTATTAGTTTGTTTATGTGGTGGATCACATTGATTGATTTGTGTATGTTGGATCATCCTTGTGCTCATGGGATGAATCCCACTTGATCATGGTTTATAATCTTTTCAATGTATTGTTGCATTATATTTGCTAGTATTTTGTTTAGGATTTTTGCATCTGTGTTCATCAGAGATATTGATATATAGTGTTCTTTTTTTGTGTTATCCTTACCAGGCTTAGGTATTAAGGTTATGCTGGCCTCATGAAAATAATTAGGAAGTATTGTCTTTTCTTCATTTTTTTGTAAGAATTTGAGGAAGATAGGCATTAATTTATCTTTGAATGCTTGATAAAACCATCGGTGGGAATGTCTGGTCCTGGGCTTTTGCCTTTACGAGATGTTGGATGATTGTTTCAATTTCCTTACTGTTGATTGGTCTATTTAAATTGTCCAGTTCTTGGTTTAGTCTAGATAGACTATATGTTTCTAGAAACTTGTCCATTTCTTCAAGGTTGTTAAGTTTCATTGCATAAAACTCTTCATAATATTTTTTATGATTCTTGTATTTTTGTGGCACTCATGATAATTTCTATCCTTTCACTGATAATATTGCTTATTTGTGTTTATTACCTTTGCCCTTTGGTGTGCCTAGCCAGTGGTTTGTCAATCTTATTAATATTTTCAAAGAACCAGCTCTTCATTGCATTAATTTTCTCTATCATTTTTCTGTTCTCTATTTCATTTCATTCTTCTCAAATATTTATTATTTCCTTTCTTCTGCTGACTTTGGGCTTCTTTTGTTTTTTTTTTCTTTTTCAGTTTGTTAAGATGGGATGTTAGGTTGTTTACGTGTGTTTTTTCTTGTTTTTTGAGGTAGGCCTGTAACGATATTAATTTCCCTCTTATTACTGCTTTTGCTACATTTCAATAATTTTCTTATATTGTATTTTCATTGTCATTAGTTTATATTTCTTAATCTCTTCTTTTATTTCTTCTTTGATCCAGTCATTTTTTAATAAAATGTTGTTTAATCTCCATGTATGTATGCTTTTATTTCTGCTTTTTGTTTGTTTGTTTTTGCAGTTGATCTCTAATTTAAAGACTCTGTGGTCTGAGAATATGCTTTGTATGATTCCAATTTTCTTTAATTTGCTGAGGCTAGTTTTGTGTTGCAGCATATGGTCTATCCTTGAGAAGTTCCACGTGCTCTAGAATAGAATGCATAGTCTTGTATTGTAGGATGGAGAGTCCTATAAATATCAATTGTGTCCAATCATTGTAATATATCACTTAGAGCTGGTATTTCCTTATTTATTTTCTGTTTGGATGATCACTAAATGGCCGTGAAGGAGGTGTTTAGGTCCTCTACTATAATTATATTTTTGTCAGTTTCACCTTTTAGTTCTTTAAGTAGTTGCTTTATAAATTTTGGTGCTTGTGTTTGGGGGCATATATATTGATGAGTGTCATGTCTTCATGTTGTAATGTCCCTGTTATCATTATGAAATATCCACTTTTATCTCTTATTACTTTTTTATCCTGAAGTCTGTTTCATCAGATGTAAGTATGACTACTTCTGCTTTTCAATGGATGCTATTTGCTTATAGTATTGTTTTCCACATTTTCATTTTGATTCTGTGTTTGTTCTTATGGCTGAGGTGTATCTCTTGGAGAGAGTATATAGATTGGTTTTGTATTTTAATAGAGTCAGCTACTCTGTGCCTTTTTATTGGTGAGTTCAGTCCATTTATATTTAGTGTGATGATTGCTATGTGAAGATATTCTATGGCCATTTTGTCTTCTGGTTTTTGGTTGTTTCAGTGTCTCAATTTATTTTTTGCTTTTTTCTCCCTGCCTGTTTTTTTTTAGTTGGATGGTGTTCTATAACTTTTCCTTCTGTTTCCCCTTGCTTTGCTGTCTGTCTTCCTTCCAGGTTTTCATATGTTTGTTTTGTTTTGTTCTTTGAGTAGTTACCATGAGGTTTATGAAACATAAAGTTTCAAAAGTGTAGTGGCTCCTTTTGTTCAGTGTGTGCTGTATACATTCAGGGAAACTTCTCTAGTCAGTATATAGCAATCCACTTTAATTAAAAAAATAATTAATATTTTCATGAAAATCTTTAACAAGATAAAATAATTTGGGTTTTCTCACACAAAAGCAAATAGCTTAAGGTATATATCCATATTCTAAGTGTTTGAAAGAAAGTTTATCCTTTGAACTTGGAGAACTTTGCAATTCTTGTGTTAGATTTTACCTAACAGGCCTTTGACAGCCTCTAATCAATGTCGTTTTCTTAACCTCCATTGCTCCTACTCTGTTCCCATCATGGGAAAAAGAAATCAAAGGCCACAGACAACAATGCCTGAAGAGTTTCCATTCTCAGGATTTAAGATGCTCCTGAGGCTTAGATTGCCTGACTCACAGCTAATAGCAAATTCATGTGAATATTTTTTCTAAATAAAAATATTTGCAGGAAAAGTGGGCAAAAGCTATAAAAGATGAGACTGAAAGTTCTTTAATTCTCCTCAAATACAAAAATTACAACCACTTTTATAACATACATGAAGTAGAGTAAAACTCCATCAAACCTGCAAGGGGACCAGTTTTAACTGGAACTGTGTCAGTTAAGGAGATGATTTATGGTAGAAAAAGCAGAAAAGGATCTCTAGGGGGACAGAGACTCTAAGTAATGGGAGAGTCTTCTACAGAGCACTCAGCAGAGATTGTTTCCTCTGCCTATAGTCATTGAGGTAACCATTTTGCAAACACATTTTGTAGCAAATATATTTTTCAGATGTCATTAACAGAGCCAGTTGCACTGAGGGAGAGTGGTAGTGCCAGCATTTCACAAATCTGCAAAGATAACAACTAAAGTCATAGAAATATAAGGGCAGGATGGTGAGTAACTGCCATTATATTGAAAACTCTCTGCAGTTAATATTTTGGAACTTAATGAGCAGAACTTGCAAACCAAGTAAAGAACCCCCTCTCACTGTCTTGTAGCACATGCCCCCCAAATTTCTATCTTGCTCTTAATAACATTTATGGTATTATTCTGATCACAAAACCTACAAGTACATATGCTTAGCATGGGAATTGTAAAATACATAAAAATATAAAGAAAATGGAAAATTCTACCATCTCATCGTAATATACTTTCTATATTAAGATTTATTTCCCCAGGCTTTTTTTTAATCTTTAAATTATGTAGTGTGTGTGTGTGGGTATGTATATCTATGGGTCTCTGTGTGTGTTTTTGGTGTTTTAAAACTAGCTTATATTCCGACAACAATTCTGTATGTTCTTAAAATTAATGTATAAAGAAGATTCCCATGTCATTATCTACTCTTCAAAAATGTCATCATTAATGGCTGCATAGTATTCAGATTTTCTCTATAACCATTGAGCATTAGTATAAAAAATATTTTCTTCTATCTGTAATTATTGTTTGGATTCATGGTTAATGTGATAAGACAGCAAATTAAATATATGGTATACATTTAAGAACATGAGTCAAAATTAATATTATTTCCAGATATTATGATTGTGTTCCTAGAAAATCCAATATCACCAAGTAAATCAATTATCAAAATATAAAAACTTAGGAAGTTGGCTAAAAATAATTTTTGTTTTATACTGACAATATGCAATTAGAAGTAAAAATGAAACAGAAAAGAAATTATATTCACAATGACAGCAAAAATCTATAAAATACCAGGGAATGAATGCTCTAATGAAAAATTATAAGAACATATTTAAATCATACAAAAGTACCTGAATAAATGGCTGACATATCATGGTCCTTGGAAAGGAAGACAATACTTTAAAGATGTTATATATCCCTATATCTAAATTAAATTTCTGGTGTTTTGAGTAGAGTTTCAAAAATATCATGGAATATATTTAATATGGCATGGGATAAAATATAGACCATGTGGCTTACGTGAAAATCATTTTGGAGAGTTCTAGGTATATGCCCTCCAGAACAGTAGAACCAAAGCACAAAATATCCATGTTACATGTAACTATTCATCAGTAATTACATAATGTCGGCCATAGATGCAAAAAATCACAGGATCAGACATTATGAATTGCAAATTTTGATTTACAATCAAGATGATTTTCCCACCTGAATAATAATCTCTACAGTTAAAAGAGCTAAGACCTATTTATTTAGTGATAGTTGATAATACAATACTGGGCAATAGAGTTATTATATTTATTTATTTTCAATCAAAATCAAACTGGATATTTTTGCAATTATAAAAAAATATACCTAAAGTTCTTATGACAGATGAAATGTACAAGAAGTGCCAAGAAATTTTTTTTTCTTTTTTTGCTTTTTGGTATGTGGGTAGCTCCCTGACCAGGAATCGAACCCAGGCCGCAGCACTGACAGTGCCAGTGCCGAAGACTTAAGCCACTACACCATCAGGGAACTCCCTTCAAGAAATTTTTGAACAAGAATACAATGGACAAACTTGACCTACCATATATCAAAATATATTTCAATTAAATGACTATGTACACAATGGAATATTGTTCAGCTGTAAGAAAT
>PVJL010014795.1:16216-26809 GCA_004026885.1 Lyroderma lyra
AAGAACTGCATGATTTCACTCATATGCGGAATATAAAACTGAAAGCAAAGAAAAAAAGAAATGAACAAACAAATAACCCATGGACACAATCAATAGTTTAATGTTTATTTGGGGATGAGTGGGTTAGGGAGGGGAGAAAGGGGAGGGGGTGGGAGAGGAGGGGGGGAAGCTAAATATAAGGTGATGGAAAGAGAAGTCATATTAGGTGGTGAACTTATTATACAAGAAGTTGACAATGCACTGTAGAATTGTATGCCTGAAAGCTATGTAATCCTTGCTAACAGATGTCACCCCAATAAGTCTAACAATAAAAATAAATTTTAAAAAAAAGAAAAAAAATAAATGACTATGGTACTGATAATATAATAGAAAAATGGATGAGTGTAACAGAAACAAGAATCAAAGAACAGATACAAGTATATACAGCGGTGAACCATATTAAAATGGGAGCAATTAAAGAGTTGAGGAAATGAAGAATTATTCAATACATTTAATTGAGTGCATTGAAATACACTTGTTATACAATACATTTAGGTTCTTACCTACATATAGTTTAGAATGATTAAAAGTGAAATAGAAAAAATAGAAGTAGTAAGAGAATAATATTTTGTAAATTAAGATGGGTGAGTGTTTCCTAGCAAGATAAAAAAATAATCTTGAAGGGGTAAAATGAAAACTTGATCATTTTAACCACATAAATATTAAAATCTTCTATAGATCAAAAGATTCTGTAATAAATTCAAATAGCAAAAATAAGAATGAAACATTTTTTAAATTAAACAAACAAAACATTCACACCTCTAATACACAAAAGCCTGCAAATATATAATTAGTAATTTATTATAGAAAATATAATTAATACAGTATAAAATAGGCAGTGTGAATACAATGTTCACAGAATTTGAAAAGTAAATAAATATATGAAAATATGTGCAACCTCAAAATTTGTCAATAAAATGAAAATCAAAATATCAAAGTGATAAAATATTCTGAGAATTTGAGTGGAAAATTTAGGTTTGATGACATGCTGCTAGAGAGGGTATAGGAAAAGGGCAACCTCTCACATATCTTGGCAGGAGTATAAATTTGTTCTAATCATTTTGGAAAGTAATTTGGCAGTAACTATGAACATTTTAAGAATGCATGTGTTTTGATCAAGCTATTTCACTTGTAGGAATCTACCTCATCATTAAAAATGGATATCTGTACATGGATGCTCATTATACCACTCCTGAGTTTCTCAGACACTGCAAAGACTTTTCATTGTCCAAATGCACTTGAAAGAATTTGTCATTCTAAGCCAAGATAATTGACTTTATAAGTTTTACCCAAAAAGCAGGAATCCAAATAATGTTATCTGACTTTCACACCCATCTATTTAAGCAAGGCAGTTAATTCTTTTGTAAAATTTATTGAAGTACTTCATAGAAATGCTTTTACAAAATACCAGCAGTAGACATGGGCAAGAGGGGCAGACCAAAAAATTGTTCAATATAGTCTGTACTATTGTTAGCTCTTTTATTCAGCTTCATCTTTTTAGTTTTCTTCCTGTGTATAAATCCTTAGATGTGGAGTCAAAATCTACGATACTGGATAATGTACTGTGATTCTGGTCTTCCTCCAATTTTCTTACTGCTGAGTTGACAAATATGTAAGATGAACTGAACTATTAAAGAAGTTCTGTCTAGTAGTGCTTTCAATAAGTTACTTTGGATAATTAGTTATATTACAATATCACTAGTACAAATTAGACCCTCAATAATTAATTATTGAAATAATTAGCAAATATATTTTATTGAGTGGAGAAAAATGTGGAACATAGGAAAGAGAAAGATATAAACCTTTCACCCAGATATTTGTGATATGTCTTCTTAATTTTTTCTCCAAATACTTGTGATGCACACTTAGTGTTAGGTACCATTCATTTACTCAAAAATTGTCATTGAGCACCTACCAGGCAGTATTCCAGGAACCAAGGACACAATAATGAATAATATATTATACAGTATATGATGGAGCTTTCATTCTATCAGAAACTCCCTAACACTTACACACATACTACTTACCTAAAGATTTCCCAGCATGTTTCAGGAAAACACACACACACACACACACACACACACACACACACACACCTTTCCAATAGGGCCTTCCTTAAAGCTAGAAGTTGTTTTAGAGTTTCTTCATTCACCACATAGTAATGAATCCTACTACTGTGAGTCAGGCAGTGCTCTAGGCACTGGAGAAATATCAATAAACAAGAAAGCAAAGTCTTTGTTCTTAAGGGGATTTTGTTCTAAAAACAAACAGGATGATTTCAAATATTGATAAGTGGCATGACTAAAAATAAAGAAGTCCATGTGTTAAAAGTAATTGTAGATTAAGGGTTAGAAGCTAGGATGTTATCTGAAAGTGACATCTGAGCTGAGACCTGAATGAACAAAAGGAGCCAGCCATAAAAAAAATACAGATCAAACTTGTTCAACCCTTGGCCCAGGATGGCTTTGACTGTGGCCCAACACAAATTTGTAAAGTTTCTTAAAACATTATGAGAATTTTTGTGACTTTTTTTAGCTCATCAGCTAGCTGGTATTAGTGTTAGTGTATTTTATGTGTGGCCCAAGACAATTCTTCTAATGTGGCCCACAGGAGCCAAAAATTGGACATCCTTGAGATACAGAGTATACCAAAGAAATGTATACACATTTTAAGAAAGGAAAAAAACTGTATTAAATTTGTAATACTCAATGCATACCAATAACAAAAGATGAATACAAGTCACATTTGACTCCTTCAATTACAAGATGTCCTCAAAGTGGTTACCATCAGGGTCCAGACATATCTGATTATGGTGAACCACTGCTTGAGCAACATTGACCAATGTTTCCACTTTTATTGCTGTGCATGCCATTTCAATTTCTTTCCAAAGTACTGCCAGTGTAGCCAATTTTCTACAGTACACCACATCATTTAAGTTCCCTCCTAGGTAGAAAAGTCAAGGGGAGTTAAGTCAGGAGAGCATGAGGGAAACTCGAACAACATTCTCAAATTTCAAATACCACTTTAATATTGTCTTGCACTCCTTGAACTAAAACCATGCTTCCACCATTTTCTTTGACTGCCCCACATGTTGCATGGTGACAGTAGCATTCATTTGACTAACACCACCTTTTGAGTGTCATACTACATATTGATACAATAATTAAATTCAATTTCAGAAAGTAATACATAGACAACATCTCTTAAAATATGTATACATTTTTGGCACCTCCAGTAGATGAAGAGCTAGAGCTAGATCTTTCTAGACAAAGGGAACAGCTTCAGCAGAATGAATGAACTTGAGCTGTCTTAGGAACAGAGAGGAACAAAATGATCAACGGAGGTAGTGGTGGGAAATAATTACAGAGAGATGTCAGGGGGCCAGATCACACTGGACCTTATAGGCTATGATAAAGAGCATGATTTCGATTATATGGTAGAAAGTCCCTGGAATGTATTTAATAGGGAAGTGATGGAATAAAATTTACATTTTTTGAAGATCACTCTGGCTTCTTTTTAGAAAACTGGCTATATGGAAATAAGTGTGGTTTCAGTATTGCATTATCCAAGATAAGAGATGATTGGTAGTTTGGACCAGAGTGAGAAGAGCAAAGATGGTACGAAGGAGTTAAATTGTGGATATATTTTGAAGGCAGAGTGTTTCAGGGGCCCCAGGACCACCTTCAAGTTAGTTGATTCACTACAAAGACTCACAAGTCTCAACAGTTGTTCAATACGAAGGTAAGGTTTGTTACAACAATTGATATAGGGAAAAGGCAACAGGAAATGATATGCATTGGGCAAAGTCCAGAGAGACTAAACACAGGCTTTCAAGTACTTCCCCATTTTGGGCCACAGAGGACATTCTTTCTAACAATGAACTACAGGGATAAGTGTGGAATGTATTGGCCAGGGAAGCCCATTTGTGTCTTCGGATCTGTCTTTTATTATGAGCTGGTCACACATCATGCTCTATAACCCGCCATGACCATGAAAATTCAAGAGTTTCACAATAAAACCAGGTGCAAATTATGAATCTTGATGTTTATGCAAAGCAACCTGAAAAGCTAAGTACAGAAGAGTTCATTGTTTCAGAGGAGCACAATATAATAATTCATCACTGACATAAAAAACATTCTGAAGATCACATTTCCAAGGGTAGACTAAGGGTTAATCATGGTTACAGGTTTCCTTGGACTTGCAGAAAATAAGCAAACAGATCTGCTGTATTCACTCTTTCCTCACACACAACCCAGAGTTCCTAAGGAATGGGGTCTGGTATGTGCAATAAAAAGAGAAAAGTCATGGAGGGTTGTGGCCTAAGTAACTGGAATAATGGATCTGACATTTTTGAAATAGTGGAGAATGTGGAAAGGTCACCTTTAGTAGAAATAAGGGAAGATCAGAAGTTTAATTTTGGACATATTAAGTTTGAGATGCTAATTAGATATCTAAGTGAAGATTATGTAAACAGTTGGTTACATGAGGTCAAGGTAATGGTCAGAAATGGGGACATAATTTGGGGAATCATTGCCATACAGGAGTTATCAGAGCTTTGGTTCTGAGTGAGATTATCTAGGGAGGTGTATATATAGAGATGGTTGCCCAAGACCAAGTTAGGAAAGGAGGATGAGGAGGAGCCAACAAAGACTAAGAAGGAGAACAAATGAGGTAGGAGAAAAAATAAGAGAAGCAAAGAAAAAATATGGTGTACTAGAAAGAAGTGATCAGTTGAGCCAAAAGTTGCTACAAAGTCAAGTCTCACTGAAGACAAAAACATTGTCTCTTGATTTTTGCAAGTTGCAGGCCACACTAACCTTGCTAAGTGTCCCAGCTGAATGGTGGATACAAAAGCCTGATAAAAAAGGAGGACAAGATGATTGAAGGTGAGGAAACAAAGTTAGCACATACAACTCTTTCAAGGCATTTCGAAGCAAAGCGGACCAATAAATGAGGAGGTTTCTGGGATGTTTCAGATGTCAAGGAATTTTTTTTGACCTTAATATTAAAGATACTAGACCATATTTATATGCTGATAGGAATAATCAACTAAAGATTTAAGAAAGAAAGAAATATAGGCAACCCTTGGTATCACTGGAGGAATTGGTCCTAGGACCATCACTCATGGATACCAAAATCTGTGGATGCTCAAGTTCCTTAGTTGGCTCTCTTTATTCACAAGTTTTGTATCCATGGATTCAATCAATCTTTGAATTCACAGAAGATACTCAGGGCTGAATATTGTATATACTAGGGTTGTCTCGTAAGTATCCAGCCATGTAATATGAAAAGTATTATATTGTTAATGGCCTTCATCCAGAAATAATCCAGTGATAAATGCCTGTTTTTTATATACCCAAAGATATATATATTCTTGAGAATTGGACAAAGAATAAGATACAGAATTCAAATCGAGCACGACCCTTCAATAAGAGTAGGTCCAATTCCTCCTCTGAAATAGGAGGGCCAATAGAGAATGTGGGTAGAAATGCAGGTAGGTTAGAAAATTTGGACATAGAAAGTAATAGAAGGGCTCATATCATTTTTCTCTTTGAAGTGTGAGATAATACAATAGTATCATCTGAGAGTGATGGCAATAAGGGGATAAAGAGGAATTTTTAAAGATGAGAAACAATATATAATTAGTGAAATATCAGGTGGAAAAGTAAGGGAATTCCCAAACATCTTGTAGGCATTGTGAAAGGGAATTTAGAGAGTGGTTAAAACAATGTGCTTTGGAGTCATACACACTTGAGTTCAAATCCCAACTCTATCACTTACAATGTGAACCTGGACACTTCATATCTCTGGGCCTCACCTTTCTCCCATATAGCAATGGGGTTATTTAAAAAACTAAATGGCATTAATGCAAAACATTTTTTACAGTGCCTACCACCTTTCTGGAACTAAATAAATGGTTGCTTTAAACATAATTATATATTTTCTCTCGACTATGGCATCTATTAACACCAGTCTACCTTGGTATATAGCAAATATTTAATAATGTCTTATTGAATGAATGAAGTGATTGAATGTCTGTTAAGGAGGGCATTTTCTTGTGGCCAGAAATTGGGGGTTGTGTGTTTATAGTATTGTAGAAATAGAAAAGAGGGGATTGACTTGAACTAGGACTTAAGCATGGTTCCCATATCTCTGGCATGGGTAATAGAAAGGCTGGTGGTTCTTTTCCTGAGATGGGAAACAAAGGAGGAGGAGCAAATTTGAGGGAATGATGACAAATCTTCTTTGACTAAGTGAGTTGGAAGTATGAGAGGACTACATAAGTGTCCAGGGAGAATTCAAAGCCAAAGATACACACAGTTACACACTTGTAAATATGCATTCACAAACACCTCACACACTTATACACATATACAAACATCATCATACCCTTACACTGTCTTATATACATTGACAAACATCCTCTCTCTACCACCAAAAACTCACATGTTCTGTCATACATCTTCATAAGTCTCACGTACTCATACAAACATTCTATGCTCAAACATATTTACTCACAAATTCTCTTACATGCTCTTTAACACTAAAACTCACACATTGTCACACACTAACATTCTCGCATGCATGCACATTTTCATACACACTACTACATATACTCACACAACCACATATACTCAAAACACACATAATCTCACACTGATACAGCCACATATTCACATAGACACGCACTCACACACTTGATAGACATCAATCATCATTGTTACCTTCACTGTTTGGTTTTAATGAATAAACACATGAATCACATGAATAGCTATTTTGATGTATCTGCCTACACAGGAACACCAAGTTTTCATTGAGTACTAGCATGGATCATTCTTGTTTGTTTTCAAGCTACCATAACTACCTCCCCATCTGTCTTGATCCTGAAAAGTAGCCATACCACAGCAAATGGACACCAAAATAACATAACATCTGAGATGTGAGAATTGCGTCAAATGAAACCATGAAAAGAATTTAATACCAACAAAATAAGTGCTGTGAGTGCCATAAAGTCTGATATAGTCTGAGGGATCAAGGAAGGATTCCTTGTGAAAATGGCATTTTAGCTGAGATTTGAAGGGTGAGCTGGCATTAATAAGACCAAGAGATGGGGCGGGGAAGGAAAGATATATCTTAGGTAAGAGTAAAGAAACAAGCAAAGGCATTATAGTGGTAGGGAGGTAGCATGTTACAACGTGCCAAGGGTTGCACATATTTGTCATTTTAAGTTTCTCGATAATCCTTTCTGGAAAGTAGCTAAGACCCCCAGTTCACATATAATTTGAAAACAAATACAGAGGGTTAGCTGTATAATTTTGAGTAAGTATTAGAGCTATAATTTAAAGTCAGGAATGAGTGCCTGTAGGTACATATGGCAATCCCTGGAAGCAATTTTAGTTCTCAGAACTGGAGCAAGGGTGCACTACTGAGATGAGGTCAGTGATGGTGCTAAACATCCTACAAAACACAGGACAGCCATCACAATAAACAATTATCTGGCCCCAAATTTTAATAGTTCCAAGGTCGAAAAACCCTAGCACTATTGAAGTTTAGGTTAAAACCAAACTCTTAACTCTTCCACAGATCTGCCTCCCTCCCTTCCACTCCTCAATCCTTTGTGTAAATAGACTTCTGATCAGTCATCTTGAATGAGCCATACATGCCCAGCAGTGGACACAGATTAGACTTAAGCAGAGAGCTCTGCTATTTGGCAATCCTCTCAATGATCCAAACCAGGTCTGTATTACCAATATCATCTCACAGATGAAGAAATAGGGGTTAAACAATATGCCTTGAGTCTCAGAAACCACAGTGACAGAGCAGTTGATTCCAGTTCTTTTAAAATTGAATCTGATGTCATTTTCTTTTCATAAGGCAACCTTTCAAAGGACAAATGCTTACTTTCATTCTGCTCAGGTAAAACTGACAAAGGCTGGAGATGCAGTTCTGGATCTGGGCTGCAGGAGTGCTATGAGAACTTTGTCACATTTACTGCCTGCATTATTTTTTTAGGAGCTTGAAAATCAGCCCAGTGTTATTCAGCTTTAATTCTTTTCTTGCTAGGCTCAAAGTACATCAGACACATAATCTGCTGTTTGTGTAGAGAATGTGTCAGGATAGAAAAGAATACCACCCACATGTGAGCATTTTCTGGAAAAATCCATTTCACCATTAACCATACGATTGGCTGAGAAAAAAGTCTGTGCTTGCTACTGCAGATGTAATCATAAATCCCAAATGTAGCAATGGAATCAACTAGAAGAAGGGCAGAGGACAAGAAACAATAGAAACACATAGCTTTAATGCCAGAAAGGGATGGGTCTATGGCTGGGCTCTTGCCTGAATATTCTTGTCTTCACCATTCAAACATGAAACCACCTGTTGGAAACAGAAAGATTGTAAGCAGGCAAATTATACAAGGCAGTTTTGAGGAAGCAATAAACAAGGCAAAGGAATCCCAGAGATCGCAAATTGACAGAAAAACATGTCTAAATATATGTTAGTGGCATTTAAATGTAAGACAGATCTAAGGTAAACTTACAATGGTGGAACTAGAGAATGTAAAAATTGTCAAAGCCTCAGAGATCAACTAGTTCAATCCCTAGATTTACTCATGAAGAAACTGAGGCCCAGAGAGGTATGTGACTTCCCAAGTTCACACAGCTAGCCAGTGGCAGATAATTCTGGGAAGTTCCAAGAGAAACACTTCTTTTCCAGACTGGCAAGAAGAGAAACATTTTACAAAACTCTACAAATAGCTGAGAACATCAGCTTGAAATCATAACTGTGTTACAGTGATATAAATTTATACCTTGATTCTGGGAGCCAAAAGCCAATGATGATTATCTATCTTTGCCCAATGTGCTCAGGTATAATTCTGCCACCCAGGGTAGAAGAAAAACACCTAGTAGATCTTAGCAAGTGACACTGCACATGTGCTTTGAAAACACATCTCAAATATAAATGTCACTCTGCTTCTGCTGGGTCACCAGTTTTAGAGTACCACAAAACTTTAATATGAAAATGGGAAGAATGGTAAACCAGCCAAACCCATGTCACCCCAGATCATCTCCATTCATTGACCCATGAAGAAGTCTGTATCCAGAGACTCAGGATGCAGTGTCTCAGCAGGAAAATCTTGAGCTAGGCTTCCTGAGTCTCTGGATGCAGACTTTTTCATGGGCCAATGAATGGAGTGTGATCTGAGGTCCTATGGATAGGTCTGTTAAAAAAATTAGATATGGCACGCATATATATATTCAATTGATTAATGGTTCCAGAACACTTTAGCAGAAGAAAAATAGTATTTTTAACAGATAGTGTTGGATCAACTGGATGTCAATATGGAAAAACATGAGCATCAACTTTTACCTAATGCCCTACATAAAAATCAGTTCACAATGAATAAATGTAATGGATTCTAAATGGACATAAATGTAAAAACCCATACTCTAAAACATCTAGAAGAAAACAGGAGAAAATCTGTGACTTTAGGGTTGGCAAAACTCATAGAACACAAAAGTATAAGAATGCTCTATTTACAAAGGAGGACACAAGACTACACATACATTTTCACTAGGTCCAACTCAGTTGGGCTCAACTCATGAGGTCTGACTGTCTAGGACAGTGGTTCTCAACTTTCCTAATGCTATGACCCTTTAATACAGTTCCTCATGTTGTGGTGACACCCACAAAATTATTTTCATTTCTACTTCATAACTGTAATTTTGCTAGTTATGAATCGTAATGTAAATATCTGATATGTGTTTTCTTTTTTTTTAATTCATTTTTATTGTTAGACTTATTGGGGTCAAATCTGTTAGCAAGGATTACATAGGTTTCAGGCATACAATTCTACAGCGCATTGTCAACTTGATGTATAATAACTTCATCACCTAATGTGTTCTCTTTCCATCACCTTATATTTAGCTTTCCCCACTCCTCTCTCACCCCCTCCCCTTTCTCCCCTCCCTAACCCACTCTTCTCCAAATAAACATTAAACTATTGATTGTGTCCATGGGATATTTCTTTGTTCATTTCTTTTTTTCTTTTCTTTCAGTTTTATATTCTGCATATGAGTGAAGTCATACAGTTCCTTGTTTTTTCTGTCTGGCTTATTTCACTAAGCATGATGATCTCCAGGTCCATCCATTTTGTTGCAAATGGCAATATTTCATCTTTTCTTATAGGTGAGTAATATTCCATTGTATATATGTACCACAGCTTCTTTATCCAGCCTCTTTAGTAGGTGGTGCTGGGAAAACTGGAAAAACATATGCAAAAGAATGAACCTGAGCTGTGAACTCTCTCCATATACAAAAATTAACTCAAAATGGATTAAAGACCTTCATAGAAGACCTGCAACAATAAACTGTATAGAAGAAGACATTGGTACTAAACTTATAGACCTAGGACTCAAGGAAGACTTCATGAACCTGTCCTCAAAGGCAAGGGAAGTAAAAGCAAAAATAAATGAATGGGACTATATCAAACTAAAAAGCTTCTGCACAGCAAAAGAAACCATCAACAAGGCAAAGAGACAGCCAACTGAA
>PVJL010014796.1:0-20151 GCA_004026885.1 Lyroderma lyra
TTTTTTTTTTTTTTTTTTTTTTTTTTTTTTTTTTTTTTGCTTTTTGGTATGTGGGTAGCTCCCTGACTGGGAATCGAACCCAGGCCGCAGCGCTGACAGTGCCAACGCTGAAGCCTTAAGCCACTACACCATCAGGGAACTCCCACATAAGGTTCTTAAGACTGCACCTGACACATTTTAAGTACTCTCTAAGGCAATGGTATCCAACATTTTTGGCCATATTGGAAGAATTGTCTTGGGCCACACATAAAATACACTAACACTAATGATAGCTGATGAGCTAAAAAAAAAAACATTTGAAGAACTTGTGTTGGGCCTCATTCAAAGCTGTCCTGGGCCGCAGGTTAGACATGCCTGCTCTAAGGAATGGGTGGCCCACAGTCTGGTTTTGTAAATAAAGTTTTATTGGAACACAGCCATGCTTGTGTTTTTATATTGTTTATGGCTGCTTACCCATTATACCGACAAGGACAGAGTGGAATAATTGCAACACAGAAGTAACTATATGGCTCACAGAGTCCTCTAAGGGTTGGCTGCCATTATGATGACAGCATAGACGAACAGTAGACCTCAAGCCACAAAGCTAGTAACCTGGATCTTGAATCTATGTCTCTGTTAGGATTCTATAACAAACCTTCTGCCACTCTTCTTTAACACACAGTGTTCCTTCCTTCAAGTAGCACTGGTTCCGGGCCCCCTGCTGTGTCCTCTGGGCTGAGCTACTGGAGGCAGAGGGTGGGGGAGGGAGAAGCTGACGCGATGGCTTTACAGAATGACCTCACTCTGCCTCCAAGGCCCCAAGTGATTAGCCCTGTGTGCCTCTGCCACCTCATTTGCTCTAGTCACATGGTTCTTCTTGTCCACAGATTTCCTTCCTACCTCAGGACTTTACATATGCCGGTTTACCTGGCTCTTTCCCATCATTCAGGTCCCAGCTCAGATATCACTACCCAATTAAGGATTCTGGGGCCAAGTCACTGTTGATGTTTACATGGCACTTGTAAGTGAAATATTTTGCTTACTTGTGTTTTGTTGGTCTCCTTGAACATAATAAGAGTTTTCTGTCTCATTCACTGCTGGAGCCCAATGCCAAACACTGGGCTTCCGTGTTACTCACTAAGTGTATTAAATGAATGAAATGACTCCTGGATAGAGTGTCAGGCAATGTGGTTTCTCTTCCTGGCTCTGCAAACCCACTCAGTGAGCCACATTTCCCTTCTCTGAGCCTCAGCTGCCTCCTGTGTAAAGTAGAGTGTGACGGTTGGAGGAGAAGCAAGTGCTTTTTGGTTTGAACATTCTATAACTTGAAAGCACTGCCAGGGGCCTGCCGTTGATAGGTTTGGTGGTAATAGGTTCTATTTGACTGAGCCTCAGCCCCAGCCCAGGCCCTAGGGACAGAATGAGGGAAGGAACGGGACAGGGAATAGAGAAGTAGGAGAGACCCAGAATCAGGCAGGCAAGGAAGGTTCTGAGAGCTGCAGACCCAAGGCCGGGCAGGAAGAATCCAGAAAAGGGAGGCAGACAGGAAGAGGGAGCAACCCCTCCTCACATGAGTGGGACTGGGGTTGTGGGAAGGACTTCTTTTACTTTTTAGCTTATGAGCTTCAGGGTTGATTGAAATTTGTACAAGTATGCATTAGTTTTGCAACTGAAGAATTAAAATGCACATGCCCTTTGACCCAGCAATTTCACTTCTAGGAATTTCCTCATAGATAGAGGCTTATGTGAAATGACCCATGTCAAGTCTATGCACAGCAGCCTTATTTGAAATAGCAAAAGACTGGAAACAATCTAAATGTCCACCAAAAGGGGATAGGCTAGATAAACCAGGGCACATGCATGAAATGGAACAGTACAGAGATGTTAAAATGAATATAGCCAGTCTAGTAAGTGTTGATGTAGAATAATCTCCAAGATCTCTGCCATGTAAAAGAAACAAGGTAAGAAAAATGTATATAGGAAGCTACCATTGATATGAAAAACTATACATACAAATGTTTATAAATGCTCAGGATGTCTCTGGAACTTATCTTAGGGGATGGGGATTGGGGGAGATTTAATGTTCAATAGTCTTTTTTTTAATTATTCTTCCCCTCAAATTTGCTTTTTAATTATTTTTATTTATTTATTTATTTTTGTAGTATGTGGGTAGCTCCCTGGCTGGGAATCGAACCCAGGCCGCAGCGTTGACAGTGCCAGCGCCGAAACCTTAAGCCACTACACCACCAGGGAACTCCCTCAATAATCTTTTTATAAAACTGAATTAAAATTCACATAATATGAATCATTTTAAACCACTTTAAAGTATATAATTCAGTACATTCAGTATTGTTGAACCATTACCTCAATGTAGTCTCAACATTTTCATCACACCAAACAAAAAAAAAACCCCAAACACCTCCATATCCATTAGCAGTCATTCCCCATCTCCCCTCCCCTAACTCTTGGCAACCACTAATCCGCTTTCTGTCTCTACAGATTTGGCGATTCTGGATATTTCATGTAATTGGAATCATACAATATGTGACCTCTTGTGTCTGGCTTTTTTCACTTAGCATGTTCTTGAGGTTTATCCACATCGATCCTCTCCATGGATTTTATATTCCATTGTACAGATATACCACATGTTGTTTATCCTTCATCAGTTCGTGGACATTTGGGTTGTCTCTGCCTTTTGGTGACTGCAGATAACATTGCTATGAATACTTATGTACAAGTTTTGTTTAACTGCTTGTTTTTAATTCTCTTGGGTACATATCTAGGAGTGGAATTGTTGGGTCATCTGGTAATTTTATGTTTAACTTTTTTTTTTCAGGGGAGAGCATGAACGCAGGCCCCCACTACCACACATCATGCAGCCGAGTTCCCCACATTTGGGGAAATCTCAGGGGTCAGCACAGCCGGAGTGCGATGCGGAAGCCTCGCCCCGGGAAAACCACCTTCGTGATCATGGCATCTCCCCTGCCCGGTGAGTATGTGTGTTTAACTTTTTTAAGAACTGAAAACTGTTTTTAATATTCTTTGTACCATGAGCACCATGAGCAAATATTAGCTCTTCTAACAAAACAATTTTAAAAAAGAAAGGAAAAAAAAATGAAGATATACTTTATGGATTAAAAAAGCATACCATGTAAATGCAAGGGATTATTGTTAGATAAGAAATTAGCAAATATTTATCTAGGTGATTCCTGGAAGAAAATTGCATTTTGGACTTAGGCCTCAATTGAAATTCAATTACTTTGTTCGATTCTAGTTTTAGTAGTGGAGTATAGGGAGACCTGGGTTCAAATCCCAGTCCTGTCAGTTATAGCTGTGCATCATTGTGCAAGTCACTTAACCTCTCTGCACCTCAAATGTAAAATACAGAAAAATCATCTACCTAGCCAGCTATGAGTTGAACGAGTTCTGGGACGTGCTATGCCTAGGCCTGTGCCCGGCACACGGCTGGCAGCGTGGGCCAGCAGCCTTACACCAGCAGGGTGCTCTGCTCTCCTGGGATCGTGGTGCTCTGCGGCCTTTTTCACATCAGCTTCTGATGCCTCACGTGCTCAGGGAACTCCTGGAAGCCTGGCCCTGCTGACCAGGGTTCCCCTCCCACAATATTTCGCCATCCCGAGTGCCAGACAGTCCAGAAGAGGGGCCAACCAGGGTTTGAGGGGACAGGAACCAGGGTCAGGTGCTGGGAAAGGGGCCTGGGTCTACCGAGGACTACCCTAAAACAGGGAGCATGGGTTTGCTCTATAGAGCTATAGAGCCCAGGGTGATACATATGCGGACTGTCCGGAAAGGATCCAGCCAGAGGGATCCTTTATGGGAGCATTTATGGCTGGGGGTTTTTCCAGACAGTCCCTATATATGGAACAGTGGGTAAAGGAACAGAGGGACAGAATTGGGTTTAACTGGAGGTATGACTTAAATTTTTAATTGACAGAACATAATGCCAAGCACCGAGTCAAGCACTGTTGTGTGGTTCCACACAAATTGTCTCCATTTCACAGATAAGGAAACTGAGGCTTTGCACAAAGTCACAAAAACAAATATAAAGTGCAGCAAGGTTTGAACCCAGGTCTGTCTCAGTGTAGGACTCGGAAGAGCTGAAGGTATAGCAGTAAAATGAGCAGTTTGGGGTACATGATGTGAGCTGCTTCTCCCGAAGTCCTGAAAGAGGCTGGATTAGCTTTGGGTGGAGATTCAAGTGTTTGATGTAGGCAGCTGGGTGTGGGTCTCAGGGTTCCAATGCAAGGGAACAAGTAGATTCCCAAGGACTGTACCCAGAGATATGGACGCAGCTGTTTTCACATGGATCCTAGGATTTTGTCTTTTACAAAAAGCAAATCTGGTCTGCAGCCAAGTGTGAGGTCCACTGGCTTGGATGACCTCTAGGGCCCCTTCCTTTTAATACAGATTCTATGATCCACAGTGCCCACCTCGGGGGAAGCATTCCTGCGGGTTAGGCACTACCCTCTCTCCCTACTTGAATCCCCGAAGGCCTAAGAGCCAGTGAGTGCAGCTGTGCCCTTCCCCTTAGGAATAAGAGGCTTGTGGAAGGCAAAACAGACGGTAAAGATGGAGGGCACAGGAGCCTCCCTGCCACCTTCACTGGTGGAGGTAGAGCCAGCTCATCCTCCCTCTTCACCCCACCCCACTCTACTCTATGTGGAGCCCCAGTCCCCAAAAGACTATCACTTGCCCCTCGGACCCTGGTCAAGTACAGCTCTTCTTACTGTCAGTCCTGGGCCTTTCTCGGAAACTCTGCCCAGTGGGGCCGGCCTCCCAGGCATGCCAGGCAATTCTGCAGTTTGTCTGGCCTGGGGGGCCCTGTCCCAGGCTCTGGGACACAGCGACTCAGGCAGGGAAGCAGGCCAGAGAGCCATTCTCAGTGACCTTTGGTTCCCTGGGAAGGACTCAAAACCAGTAAAAGTTTAGCAAGTGCCATTTAATCGTTGCCAGAACTTAAAACTTTTTTAAAACACAGACTTTCCTGAGGGATAAAAGATCATTTGAGAGCTCCACATGAAAAGATCTTTGATTAATTTTGCTTTTCCTTAGAAAATTTCCAAGCCACCTATCTTTGAAATGAAATAAAAAGTAGGAAATGAACTCAGTACATTGCTGTGTGACCTCAGGTGAGTTGATTTCTGCTGATGAACCTCAGTTTCCCCATTAACATCAGTTCCACCGGCCCAGTGGCTGGGGGAGGGGGGAACTGGTGGTGGGGCAGGGGCTGTGGGTGCTGAGAGGGAGGCGTAAGCTGGGAGCCCTGAGTCCATGCCAGGAACCTTTGACCTGCCCAAACACTCTTTTTGGGTTTCTGATTGTTGTTTTTTAATCTTCTGCTTCTCTTTCAGGTTCCTGGCAGCCCATTTTTTTTTTCCCACCTTGGGAGAGGGAAAGAACGGTCATTGACACGTTACTATAAAAATACTTTTTCTTGGGATTTTCCCATGGTAACCCAAGCCTTTAATTCATTCAATGTTCATTATTGAACCCCCTATACCAGGACCTGGATTGGGCACTGGGAATTCAAAGATGAAAAAAAGACACCATCCCTGTCCTCAGGGCTCAGCCCCTCTGAATTGCAGCCATGTGGGAAGAGAATAACATCACATTGGAGGAGCGGGGAGACACCGCCTCTTGGGATGGCTGGGTTTGAAGTGAAGTTCTTGGTTCTACTTCTTGCTGATTCTATAATCACCCCTCCTGTTGCCCGAGCGTTTGAAGCCTTCCCAGAACTTCTAGAGCCAGGATCTCATTCACACTCAAGCCTGCATAATACTCCTCAGAACCTGCAAGGCATCTCTAGTTTAACCACGAGAACACAAAGCCTTAGAGGGATGGGACTACTCGCCACTGGTCACACAGGTTGCCGTGGCCATCTAAACTCAAACCCAGGTCTTCCGGCACAGATTTTTTGGAAATAATGTCTGCTTTGGATTTGAATTGGGGGGGGGGGGTCTAGGTAACTATGTGACCCAGAGTAAAGACAGTTAAGAAAAGAAGGAGAGAGCTCAGGAACTTTGGGCTGAAATGACCCAGTCTCTGATCCTGACCTACTCTAACTAACCCTGATCTTCAACTAGCAGTAGGATCAAGGGCAATAATCACAACCACAAAGAACTTACTTATTTTACATGACACATCCCTGAAGCTGTACACTAACATCCTCATAGCACAGGTGAACTCACTGATACTCAGCTGGTAGGTCCCCCAAGGTCAGAATCAGAACCTCATCACGGGGCTATTTCAGGCCTTTCCCACCATCTGTGCCATCCACTAGTAGGTAGGTGGGGTTCCTTAAAACTTCTGGGCCTCAGATTTTTAATCTATAACTCGGGAAAGCAGGAACAATGGAAGGATTATATGCATATTATGCCTGGGCAGGAAGGAGTAGGTACTTTATAAATGCTAGCTTCCCACTTCCCTCCCCGAGACCTCTTACACCCAGTGGAGCTTAAACCTGTAAGTGCCAGCCTTTGGGCCTCAAGGTCATTCTCTCTACCCGCCTTCTCCCTGCCCAGGCTTTCTTGCAGGTGGGGAAGCTGGGGTTAAAATGGGAGGCCTGCCCTAAAGCAGCCAGGCACACCCTTAGGATGCTGGGTGGGTCCCAGGGCAGCATTCCTCAGGAGACCATCTGACGCTTTGCCTCCCTGAAGAATGACAAACCGAAGGATAATGCATGTGCCGTATATCAAAGAGACAGGGCCGAAAGTCCCAGATAAGACGGAGGCCCCAGGACTGGCCCAGTGTCATTTCAGCAAAGGTTTATTGACCACCCACCACTGCAAATGCCCATCACTCATCAAGCTCTCTGCTGGAGGCCTGGGGGCTGCAGAGATTGAGGGGTGAAGCTGTATTCACTTAGTTGGGGCTGTGGGTACTTCTCAGAGTTTGAGATTTTTCCCATCTAGTAGATGAAACTGCAAGACAAGATATTCCTGGGCTCACGAGGTCACAGAGAAGGCACTCGGAGAGCATCTGGGAAGGGGCATGGGGAGTGGGTACAGGAAGATCAGCAACCTGGGGAACAGGTCGGTTCCAGGCAAAGGGAACAGAAATGTGAGGAGCTCAGAGGTGATGGGAAGCCTGGCACTGGGGGAACAAGGGGTACTGAAGAGGTTGCTAGAAGTTGGGCTACTAGATCACAGTTGGGGAGCACCGAGTTAGAAGTTCTCACCCTCCAGGCAGTCTGCCAGAGCTGTATACCCTGAGCTCTTTTCTCCAGCCCTGTTGGTATCCACCCCCACGTTGGTGGCATCACACCAGACTGGTGGGAGCTTTGCATTTACATGGTCTCCAACTCCCTCTGGAGTCAGAGATCCTTCCATCTGGAGGGCTGTGGAGGCGATAGGAGGAATAAGGCCTCGCTGCCTTCAGTCACACGCACAGGAAGCTTTCTGAGCACTAAGAATCCTTGCATAAGGTATTTCTTAGGAAGGCAAAAAAGAACCAGAAATAATGCAAATGTCTAACAACAAGAGATAAGTTAAATAAATATGGCACATCTAACGGAGGTTAAGCAATCGTTAAAAATTCGTCTGAGGAATTTAAGAAAGTTCAGGATAAATTTAAGAAAAAAAGGAGTATTGAAACTATGTTCAGCATTTAAAAAAATACATGCACAGACAAAAAGACTAAAATATTAATAATTTCATTCCCTAAATGGCAGATTGTTTTCTAAACTATTTTATACCTTACAACTATTCAGCAATGTGCACAGATTGCTATTATCATCAGAAAAGTAATAAATATTATTTAAAGACAATCAGCTTCATGTCGTGGAAAGATACAGTGATGGGGGTCCATTGTGGATCCTGCCTCATTTGTCACCTCTTTGGGCCTCAGCTTCCTTCTCTATAAAATGGAAACCTGAAAGCAACATCAGACTCCTTCACTCTTGGAAAAATTTGAACTAAGTTCTCCAGAGGATACCTGAGTTTAGAAAACCGGTCAGGCTCCTCGTCTTGCAAAAAAATGGGGCTGAAGTAGAAATTTGAGAAAAAGGAGGATTTGGATTGATAAGGCAGGAAAAGAAGAGGGGGAAGGAGAGGGGAGAGGACAAAGAATAGTGGGCGATATGCTTGGTGGGGAGGTCTAGGGAAAGGGGGTGAGGGAGACATGCCAGGCGGCTGAGCCCTGTGAAGGACGGGCAGGATATTCGCGGGTTCACAAGGTTGGCTCCATCTGGAGGTGCCACAGGCTGGAAGTACCTAAACACTCCGGATAAAGTGAGGCAGCTCTCACGGAGTGGCAATGCCTGCTTCCTAGAGGCAGTTTCTCTCATTCGAGGACCTGCACCAAATGCTGGCGATGGGGGTGGTGGGAGCTACCGACCTTGCCACCAGCACATAGTAGGTGCGCAACAATTATGTACTGAATGAAAGAATATGGCGTTGGGAAAGATACTGCCTATCTCTAGGCCTCAATTTACTCCTCTGTGAGGTTGGGAAGATTATAATGTTGGGGAGATTAAGTCAGAAACATTGTATACTTTCACACTCCGCATTCCTGTTTAGCAGGTCGGCACGTCGAGCCTCCGAAGGGTTGAGTCACTTGTCCAAGGGACCCTGACTGGTTTGGCTGCAAACCCGCCTTCTCCCACTCCACTGACGCTGCGCGTCGCTTCCAATCTTAAAGCCCAGGTGCGACAACCTGGTTTGGTGGGGAAAGTCAGAACAGAAACTAGATACAAGGAGGCAGATCACTGCCGGCGACTCCTGGTCCCGGCCTGGGTCCCCCCGGTCTCCCCCAGCCCCAGCGGACCATCTGGGCCCCGGGAGGCAGCTCGAGTTCCGGGGCAGGGGGGCGGAGGCGGTGCCCCGTTCCAGGCAGCTCCACCGGCTCCTGCCTGCTGTGCTTCAAGCTCAACCCGAGGCGGGCGTGGGCTTTTAAAGTCAAAGGGGAACCCTTCCGAGGGCCGCGCGCCCCGGAGACCCGGGGAGGGGAGTCACCACCGCCCCGCCCCGAGCCGCGAGGCTGCTTCCCCCTCCCCCTGCCCCTGGGCTCTGAATAGGAGGGGAAAAGGTAGGACTGTGTGTGTGTGTGTGTGTGTGTGTGTGTAGGGAAGAGAGGCCCCGAAACCTGGGGTGAGAGGAGAGAAGAGGGCGAATGGAACCTTCTAACCAGTTGGGTCCCAAAGACTCGCTTCCCCGCCCTGAGTATTATTCAGTGACTGGGAGCGGAGAGGGAGCTTGAGATCTAAGTTCCACCCTCTGGGCTGGAAGCCTGAGGCCAGAGAGGGGAAGTGATTTCCTCAAGGTCACGCAGCAAAACGGCGCCCAGCCAGGGCCACAGCCCAGGGGTCGCACCCATTCCCCGGCCCCCGGCAGCCCTGAGCCCGGGGGAGGGAGGGGAGCGCGAACCAGGTCCGGGCGGCTGGACGAGGGAGTGAAATGAGTGGTCGGGCCCTATAACCCCAGATCAGGGTACAGGGGGCGCCTACGTCCTGAGGTCGATGACCCAGGAGCCCCTCGCGCGGGGCCGCCGGGTCGGGGATGCCGAGGGACGCGGGGGACCGGGGTGCCAGGCACCCAGCTCCACCTCCCGCGGGCTGAGACAGCGCCGTGCGCGCGGCCCCTTTAAGAAAGTTCGGTGGGCGAGTTCATCAAAGTTTAAAAACTTGTCGAGAAGAAACGGAAAGGGGAAAGAGGAGAGAGGGAGAGAGACGACCAGAGAGGGGAAAAGCCCCGCTGGGGGCTGACGCGCCGCGGCCCGGGCCGGGGCGAGACCGCAGTGGGCGGCGGGGATTGGCTGCGCGTTCCCCCGGAGACCGCGGGGAGGGCGGGGGGCTGGCCTGGCCCCAGCTGCGGCCGGTTCCGGCCCCCGCCCCCCGCCGCCGCCCGGCGCCCGCCCCCTCCCCCGGCGCCCGCCCCCCGCCGCCGCCGCCGCCGCCGCCGCCGCCGCCGCCGGCACACTCGGCGGTCGCAGTGAAAAGGCGGAGGCGGCGGCCGCTCCGGCTCGGCTCTGGTTCCCGGTGCCTCCCCCGCCGCACCCCCTCCCCGCCGCCCGCACCCGCCAAACTTGATGTGACCCCAGCCCGACGCGGCGGCCGCCCCTCTCACCGCCCCGTGCGCCCCCCACTGCCACCCCGCCCCGCACCCCCGGAGCGCACCGCTCCCCGCGCCCCTTCCCACCTCCTGGCCGGGGCCCGGCGCCGCGCTCGCCCTCCGCGCTCCCTTCCCCTCGCCACCCCCGTCCCACCCCCCGCACCATGAGCAACCTGAAGCCGGACGACGAGCACAGCACCAGCACCGGCACGAGCTCGGGCTCCGGCGGCCCCCTGGAGGAGGAGGTGAGTCTGCGGCCCCGGACTTGCCGGGTGAAGTGCACGCGGAGGTGGGCGCGGGGGAGGGAGAGGGCGCGCGGGGCCGGGCTGGCCGTCGCTCCCGGCGCCTTCCCGCCGCTGCCCTTCGGCCGGGGAGGAGCGGCCCGTGTCCGGCAGGCGGGGGCTGCGGCCTGGACTGCCCCGCCGGGCGCGCATTGTCTCCCCGCCCTCCCGTGCTCGGGGCGGGCCGCCGTCCGTGCCTCCCGTGGTGGGCGAGCGGCGCCCTGGCCGCCCCACGCCTGCTGCCCGCGCGTCCCTCGTTCTCCATCTCGGCCCGGCCCGCTGCCGCGCTCCCAGGCGCTCCTCCCGCATGGCCGGGCTCCCGCCTCGCCTGGAACGGACTGAGCGGGATTAGCACGACGAGCGGGCGGCGCCCTCAGCCTCCTGCCCTCTCCACCCTGACCCTCCCCGTGACCTTGGAGGCCCGGGCCGGCCGCCCGCACGTTGGTTCACAAGAACTGGAGCCACGGGAGGTGGCCAGGCTTCCCTCACAGCCCTAAAACCTGGGCTTTGGCAGAGAGGTCAGCCGGCAATTGGAGTTGGGAGGGAGATGCCCACAGACACTTCCCGGTTCTCTTTCCTTGCGTTTTGCCCTGGTCGCCAAGCCGGGACCCCAGAGCTAGCCTGGGTGGGCTGCAAGGACGGGCAGCACTGTCCTGTCCTCCGGCCGGTGCCGAGCGCCGGGAGTGCGAGGCGGTGCCGTGGAATCGCCAGCAGCTGGGTGGCTCATGGGACGGCCCATCGAGGAGGACGGGTGGGGTGGGGTGGTGGGTATGGCTATCGGTGAATGGAGACCAGGAGCTGAGCCGGCGGAGACAAAAACTGATGTGGAAAGGGGACGGGATTGGAAGCTCCCTGGAAGGGCCTCCGGCCTCTGCTGTGTCACTCCAGGGCTAAGAGACCCTTCCTGCCCCGCCCTGGCATCCTTTGGCCCAGGAAACCAAGGGCCAGTTATCCACCCTGAGCTCCCTTCCCCTCGGTCGGGGGAAAAACCACAGAGCCCCTGGTGGGGACGAGTGTAGCCACCTTCCTCCCTCCCGGGGCAGTGCGGCAGCCGGCCGTGCTGCAGGTTTGGTGCAGAATGGCGGCCACGGCCCACTTCTGGGTTGGGCTCCTCACTGTGGGAGGGATGGTGGGAGGGTCACACTGCCAGCTCCCACTCTTAGCAATTCAAGAGGCCTGCTGCCAGCCCCAGTCCACCAATGACATGACATCTTGAGAATCTAGGTCTAGATCCTGCTCTATGGGGGTGGGAGGAAGGGAGGCATATACAACCCTTCGCCCTAAAGGGTGACTAGGGAGGGCTTGACGTCTGTCCACTAGTGTGGTGTGGGCCCTAGTGTGGTGGGGTTGTTTTGGTTTCTGAAGGTCTCGTCCTCCTTGGACCTTGATCCCCACAGGTCTTTGGCTTTGGGGACCTTAACCTCACCCTGACTCTACCTCGTTCAGAATCTCCCTTGAGAGTCGCAAGAGGGTGACAGGGTTGCTGGTGTGTGTGGGATCTCTGCCTGACCTCCTGTGAGCTGAAACTGGGGGGAAGGAAGCTGTCTCCTGTGAAGCTGGGCAAGGACCCCGAATACCACTTTTGCTAGAGGGTTGACTTAAGCAGGGACCTCACACTACCCAAGAGAGTGGCCTAAAGTCAGACCCACACTGCTTTGAAGTGGGAAGGGTGAACCATGTGGTCAGGCCCAAGTCTTGGAGAAAGCATTTCAGGTATTAGCCACCTTTTCCTAAGTGCCTGTTCTGGGAGAGAGGCGGAATCCTCAAAAGGTGGGATCCCTGCTACTCCTTGGGGGTGGCGGTGGCCACAGCACTATGGTGGTTCAGGGAGTCGGTGCAGCTGATGCTGGCGAAGGGGCCTGGGCTCACATTTAAAGGTCTAAAATGAAGGGCTCTGGGGATGTCCCGGAGCCCAATGTCTGTCCTGGAGCCCAATGTCTGTCCTGGTCAGGGAAGCATAAGGGTTGGCCCCGCTGCTGGTAGCCTTCTGCACAGCGGGCCAGGAGTTCTCCTGACGGTATTCCATCCTGGACTGGTGGTTTGAGCTAGAACGGACTCCTTCCCTTTAGCTTAGATGTCCCCTAGGCAGTTAGTTCTGCAGTCCCTAAGAGCCACTCTTGGGGGATCTGCATTAGCAGTAGGGGCTTACTGTCGTGGCTGACTTAGGTTGGCTCCTTCCAGTGGGCTGTTGGAGATTCACTAAAGCAACCCTGGAAAACCAAAGAACCCTACTTGTCCTCCCTAAGGCCGCAGTTCCTAAGGGTCCCTGGAGAAAGGGCTGTATGTCTGTGATTCCAGGGGGGTTTCAGTGGGGCTGCTCGTCCTTACAGAGCCTGACTCTTGACAACTCTTTGGATAGCCTTGAATCTTCCTCCTTGCCCACCCTACCCATGGGCGCTTCATCCAAATCGTAAGCAACAGGTTCCTTTTCTGGACTAGGGTCAGGGATCTAGAAGAAAGATTACAGACTGGGAAGTGGGAAGGACTTGCCAGGAAGTGATGTGTGTTAAAGGCAATGGTAGATAAAATTAGGGGGTATCAGCAAGTGATTCCGTGGTGCCACTGCGAAGTTAGAGGTCAGTCCTTCCTAGGATGTAGCCGAGGAGGAGGTTATTAGAGCTGTGCAGGTGGGAAAGGCATTCCAAGAAGAGGGAATAGAATATATAAAAGTGGGACTTGGTGGTAGAACCATATGGCCTGTTTGGGTAACCAGGAGTTTGCTATGTTGCAGCATTATTGGGGGGTGGGGGTACATTATGTAGAGCCTGAGATCATGTGAGCTTGGGGAAAATTGGCATTTTTCTGCCACTTGGGAAGGAGATGTGTTATAGCCTTTGATACCCTTAGAAAGCTAAGGAGGGCAATGAGGAATTAAGGGGAGGGTCTGCAGGAGAAGAGGCTAGAGGATACACCCCACCCCAGGTCGTGGCTGGTGCCTGAGCCCCAGAAGGTGAGGCAGTACAGCACATGAATCTTGTTCAAGGCAGGCTTGCCTCCCATGCTGCTCAGCGCCAGACCCAAGCATGTCCTGTCTCCGTGATTCTTGAGGGATGACTAGATGGTTACACTGTTTCTTGGGAGGGATATGTGTCCTTGAAAACATTCTATTTTGAAAATGGAGACTTTACTTTTGTAATACGAAGTGAAACTAAGTTAAAGTAATTATTCATTGGGGACCCCTGAGGGGAGGTGGTACTTGGAATCTTAGGTTGGGGGTGTTTGAGTTTCTAAGAGTTAAAGACGTTTTATATCACCCTAAGGGTTAACTGTAGAACAGCAGGGATTAACGACAGCTAAGGGGGTGACAGCTAAGGGGGTGACGGCTTGACCTGAGGGTGTTGGCCTCTTGCTGCCCTCCTACCCGCGTCTTTGCTTGTCCATTGCATTCACGGTGACTGGGCTCCTTGCAGGCCTGGTGTCCCAGGGTCCGGCAGGTAGCCTCTAGAGGTGTCTGAGGAACCCGCCGGGACCCTGGCCCCTGACAGGAAGGGCCAAGTCTAGCACTCTGGATGAGTGTGAAGGAATTCTGGGGTCCAACATGTGACTTGGGTATGTCCCCCTTTGTTTTCTTTGTCATAAAAAGCATTTGACAGACTCTGGGACTCGGTGCTCTGTCCGCCGGCTCTTCTCGGTGTAAGGGAAGGGAGGCCTCTGTGTCGGGGCTTTACCTGGGACCGGCCAGGCAGACTCCGGCAGGGGAGGCTCCTCTCCTGGCCGTCCCGGATGTGTCCCCTCTGCTCACACAGCCTGCCCTAACGACAGTAAGCCCACATGTAGCATTGTTACCAGGCATTGTTCTAAGCGCTGTACCGTTCGAACTCCTTTAACTCTCTCACGTGCACTATGAAGGACTTAACATGATCGGCACCCTGAAGGCCACGAAGAACTTCCGCCCAGACCGGTCCCTGTTCTTAGTGTGTGGTGTGGCCATAGCCCAGCACAGCCTGGGATGGAGGGGTCCTAATGTATTTGTGACAGGGGAGCTCCAGACCAGAATGCAGGTCCTCTGCCGTCCCCCGACAGACGTAGAGGTTAGGTCATTTTCACACAGCTAGTGAGTGGGGAAGTTGGGATTTGCCCTTCACCACGCTCTACCTGCTGTTCTGCTTTAGATTAGGGTTTTTGGTGAGACTTGGGGGGCAGAAGGAGAAAAAGGCCTGCAATGAAAGTTTTTGAGGCCTGAGCTTTGGGTGATGCCAGGGTCCCAGAGACTGGCCCCCAGGCTAGTTCCCTTTGGGTTGGTGGCATCCAGGACTGGGTGAGGGGAGGTGTCAGCCCCTGTAGGAGGAGCATTTTGTCACAAATATTGTTTAGAATTGCCATCTTGGGGTGATAATGAAAACCAGACCAAGTCAGTGCTGACTATTTTTCAGTTCTCTGCCGGTATGGTGCGCCCCTTCTTGCCTGTTCCAGGCTGACGGCCTTCTCATTCCCCTTGGGCCCCTGCACTTTGGGCATCTTATCTAAAGAAAGGGTGCTTGCTCTGGACTGACTGCCTGTCATTTGGGGGAGCTATTTATTCTCTTGGGTCTCATCTCCCTTGCACACAGACAACCTGGCTGGTTTGCCCCAGTAAACACTAGCTTCTAAATGTCAGCCTTTGACGTTTTGACTTCTCGTCCCCATTTCCAGTGTTGGGGGCTAATGACTGCTGATGGGGGCAGGGCTTGAACTTGTGGGGTCCTGAGCCTTTGCTCTTTCGATTTCCACCCATTTATCCCACTGGGCCTCCAAACAGTCCTGAGAGGGAGAGGAGACGAGGGCTGAGTGCCTGGGCCAAGGGGCCACCCATCTCTTGAATGAGAGTGTTAGAGTTCCTCTGCCATCCCCCAACCATGGCCTCAGAAGGGTCCTCAGGCCCCCGGAGTGCTGTGAGGCAGTGGGGCAGAGCCCATCACTGTAGTTCAGAAATCATCTTCCGTGAGGTGGGAACTGCACACAACCCAGGAAGCTCCACATGCCAGAGCCCCATCTACTGTCGGCCAGGAACCTTCTTGCTTCCTGCTTCTTCCTCCTCCGTCCTGAATGGAACGATTAAGGTTGCCTGTGAGATGTGCCAGTGCTAGACGGGTGGCAGTGCCACTGGGTCCTCCCTTCCTGAAGAATTCACTGGTGTATCCATCTGTGCCGGGGACCTCGGGACCTCCGGAGTAGAGCAGAGGATGGGTGTAGTGGGAGGGTCTGCCAGACCCATCTGCCATGGCCTGTAGTCATTCATGGCTGACTGAGCCGGAGCTTTTGGCTGTCACAAGTCATCAAGGCTGCCGGTACAGTTCTGAACAGGACTCGGACTCCCAGGGAGAAAGGGCAGGGCCGTGCCGGCTCCTCTTGGGACCGGCCAGCTCCCCTCCCCCAAATGGATCTGGGGAAGGTGGGGGCGGGGGAGCAGGAGAAATTACTGGAATCGGACAGGAAATGAGACCATATTTTAGAACCTTTGTCGCGGTAAAGGCCATGAAGAACTTCCGCCCAGACTGTTTTAATGTATAGTTGGGGCCATGTCCAGGCACAACTTGGGATGGAGGGGTCCTAACGTATTTGACAGGGGGTCTCCAGACCAGAACGCGGGTCCTGGAAGCAGCTTCTATCCCTGCATAGAGACCCTCTCCCAACGGGACCTTTATGTTGGGAAGCATCTCTTGCTAGGTGTCACCTGCCTCAGTCAGGTGGTGGGCAGGAGTGTTGTGTTCACACTGGAACGACATATGGTTTGAGGATTGGAGATACTGGTTCTGGAGCTGGGGGAGGGGTGTAAGAGGTCCCCTAGACCAACACTGTGGGGTGGTGTGTAGCAGTGTGACAGCTACAGCCCTTGCCCCAGGCACAGGGGACAGGCAGTAGGTCTGCATTGGCTGACCACAGGGCCCCAGGAAGGATGGGGGGTGGATGGCGGAGGAGAGGGGACCTCACGGGGGTGGGGGGTCCCTGCTGGCGGCCCTGGGAGCCCACTACTCTGAGTTGCCTCTGAAAACCTCGGCCCGTGGCTCCGTGTGGAACCTGCTGGAAGGCGCTGGGTCACAGCTCGGTCTGCACTCCACGCCGCTCCGTCTGGTTCCCTGAATGAGGCGGAGCCCAGTGGGCTTTGGCCTGGGGTGCTCCGGAGGCGGGAAGCCTGATCCTGAGCAAGGGGTTTGGGGTGTGGGGTGTGATGATGCCCTCTTACTGAATATACATGCCAGCCTTGTCCCTGCTTTTAGGGACCTTCTTATTACCCCACTTGGCTCCCCGACTTCACACACAGTCCTGGGCACGTGCAGGCCGGGGGGTGGGGAAGAGCCCCAGCTTCCGAGCAACGGGCACTGGGTCCCCCGCTCTGCCACCGGCTGGCCCTGTGGAATGGACGGTGTTGCTCTTCCTGTGACACCAAAGCACCGCCAGGCCCACGTGCCAACAGCAAGTGTGGAAGAAGGGGAAACGGGGGTGCCGCCCGCCGGGGCCTGCGAGCCACATCCTGGTAATCCATGTGGGGCTGGCAGAGCAGCGGCCGGGACCCCCAAGCCTGCCCAGACCCCCGAGCTGGTGGCGTCACACCGGCCGGGACTGGGGTGGCCGCAGCAGGGCCCTCGGTTGGGGCTCCCCGGAGGGGGCCCCGGGCGGCTGGGTTCGCGCCCACTGCCTGGCTGTGCCTGCTCGCTCCTTTTCCCTGTGTCCTCGTTCAGCCCTTATAAGTCCTGGGCCTGCGGGCCATGTCACCACATTCCATCCACCTCTCCTCAAGTGGCCTCACTCAGAGGGACTTGTGCCCCCACCCCCCGGGGTGAGAGCCGCCAGCTGGTGCCAAGCCTAGGACCCAGGCAGAGCCCAGCCCCCACCCCTGCATTTACACACCAAAGGAAAGGGAGGGGGTGCAGGGATCTGCGGGCCGGGGGCTCAGTGCTCTGCGTGTCTGTCTGGCACCCCCAGTGCCGCCCCAGCGCAGACGCCTCTCAAACCCCCAGGCCCAGCTCGGCCCAGGGCCTGGCTTCTGACTTGGTCTCATTCTCTAGCCCCTTCTCCACCACTTGCTTTGCCTTCTGGGCAGAAGAAAAGTGTTTAAGCTCTGAGCAGGTGGAGGACACCTTCCCCTGCTTCCCTGGTGCCTTAGAAGGTGGGGCGTGAAGGACCCCAAGGCTGGCTCACCCCCGTGCTTTACTACCGAGGCCGAGGAGGAAGGCCACAGAGCCACCTGCCTGGCCGGTGGCAGGGCTGGGACTTCAACCCAAGCTCCCTGACAACTGGTTCGAGGCTCTTTGCTTTCATGTCCCTGTCTGGGCAGCAGGTGTTTGCTGAACAGGAGGCTGATCCCGAGTCCCCTGTCTTGATTCTCAGGGGGGTCTCTTCCCCTTGGAGAAGCCATAGCAGAGCTGGGTGTGACAATGGCTGCTGATACAAGTCAAAAAGCCTCTTCAGTACCTTTATATCAGAAAATTGTAAGCTGTATAAATGCAGGCTGCGGCTCCCAAAGCCCCACGGTCTGGCCAGTGAGGGGGCCGTGGCCTGGGCTCAGGCTTCCCGGGGCTACGTGTGCCCGGCTCTCCTGCCCAAGGTGTACCAGGGGGCCTGTTCTGGCCTCTCCCCACCCCCAGTCAGCGGGACCCAGGCTGCCACAGCTCCTGGGCATTGGCATTCTGTCTGTCCACCTTTCCTTTGACTTCCCACTAACTAACTCGGTTTAGGGCTACCTTGGGACCCCCCTCCCCAATCACCCTTCTGTGAGGAGCTATTTCTACCCTCTTAGCTCAGAAGCTGAAGACCACCTACCTGTTCCTGGGTGCCCGAGGCTGACCTCACTGGGGTCTATCTAAGTGGATTGGTGGTGGGAGATCATGTTCTGTAAAACACCTTTGATTCCTGATTACCTGGGGACACTGGAGCTGCTTCTGACCTGCTCGGTGACCACAAGCAACTCACTGGACCCCAGGGCCTTGGTTTCTTCCTCTAAAAATAAGGTTTCTTCCAGCTCGCATATTCTGCATTTCAGTTCTTGCTAAAGGTGGAAGCTGGGGAAGGATGTGGGAGGGGCCTGTGAGAGGCTTGTTTTTCCCTCTTTGTGTCACCCCCTTCCCTGACGGTGTTTTCCATCCAGATGACACCAGGAGAGCGCACTAGGCAGCGGTGGGCCGGGATTTGAAGTAAGCTCGTTACTTGAACCTTTGATGGCGTGGACAGTTGAAACAGTTTTTCCTTTTTAGATGAGTTCTAACTTTCAGAGATGCTAAGGAACTGTTACAAAGACTCAACTTACAAATATCATCTTTATCTCTCTGGTAGGATGTTTCTATTGCCCAGAATCAAGTCCTCTCGGGGGTTTCTTTCGAGTCCCCGCCTGGTGGGGCACGGGTTGGCCTAGAAGGCCGAGTCTTATGGGGGGAATGTCCCGGCGGGCGGTGGGATTATTAGGAGCAGGGTTGGGGGGTGCTGGGGAGTAGAGGGTGGGGAGTTTCCCTGCCTCAGCATCCTTTGTGGAGAAAGAGCCATCCTCCGGGCAGGTGGGCCCTGGAGTCCAGGCTGCTGTCTTCGAGATTATCAGGCTGGGGGGCTGAAGAATGCTGTGGCTGAGGGCTTAACACCCAGGGGCATACCACTGTTTTCGGAAGTAATAGTTACCCATTTCATCTCAATAAAAGCCGGCACTTACGGAGGCTTTCCCCTTAGCCACGTATCCTCCTGCCGCTCCTAACTGCGAGGTCGAGTGTTTAATGTCTAGTATGGAGGAAGTCTTTGCATCAAACAGCTGGGATGAGCACCAGGCCTGTTCCGTCCCTTGCAGAGGAGGGCACATACCTGGTGAGGTGGCCAGACCCCGGCCTGGCCTCCGACTGAATGTGGGGTCACCTTCACTGGGGAGGAGGGTTCCATAGTCCCTGCTGACCTCATGCCCAGTCCTGTTCCATGCAGAGGCTTTGCTCAGCCGCTTTCCATTCTGGGTAGAACACCCACCCCCTCCGCCTCCCCTGCCAGCCCCTGAGCTGGGCCCCCTGAGCTGGGCCCTGTGTGTGCCCTGGGGAGGAGGGCGACCTCTGAGCAGCCACTGTTGAGGGAGCTGGCCTGACTTGGGGGCACCTGAATGACAAGTCTGCCTGTGGGATGGTCCAGAGCCAAGAGACATGTCCCCCTAGCTGATAGAAAAGGTTGATCAACTTCCTGCTTGGAAGCCTTTCCACAGAAGCCTGAATGTGTGCTACGAGGCTGATGTGCCCTGGGTGTCACTGTCACCTTGCTCTTGAAGGCTGTTTGATTTCACTTTTGTTCCTGAAGATCTTGAAACAGACTTCAGTTTGTCTGATGGAGGAACATCACCAACACAGAGATGTGAATGGGCGTGTCAGAGCCCCGCCTTCCTCCTTCCTTGTCCTCTGTAAGAAGCGAGCTCTCCCCTCTGGGCTGGGGAGGACTGCAGAGAGGGAAGAACACCTGGCTGGAGGCCTGAGGTGTGCCCCTTCCTATCCTGAAAGAAAGGGCTGGGCAGCCCCAGGAGCCTGGGTCCTCTCCTGCTGGGATCAGAAAGTGTGGTTCAGAGGCTCCTTCTAAACCTTTCTTATGGGAGGGGGCACCTGCAACCCGGGGCCTCGGGAATGAGGCTCAGGGTGGGGGACTGCCCCTTCCTGTGCCTCTCAGGTGCTGCCTTTCCAGCCCCTCCCCTGGAGCACTGAGAGCGAGACTCTTGGGGCTCTGATGCAGGACATGAGGAGTGGCCGAGAGGCGGTGGGAGCCCCCAGGCACTCCAGGTCCAGCGCCAGCTGGAGAAAAGGAGCCCAGGAACACACAGCAAAGACCTAGAGAACCCCAGGAGGCCTGCCCCCCACGATAGCCTGTGGACTTCGCAGAAAAGGCTGGCCTTCCCCCGT
>PVJL010014797.1:5208-26779 GCA_004026885.1 Lyroderma lyra
TTTTTTTTTTTTTTTTTTTTTTTTTTTTTTTTTTTTTTTTTTTTTTTTTTTTTTTTTTTTTTTTTTTTTTTTTTTTTTTTTTTTTTTTTTTTTTTTTTTTTTTTTTTTTTTTTTTTTTTTTTTTTTTTTTTTTTTTTTTTTTTTTTTTTTTTTTTTTTTTTTTTTTTTTTGGTTATGTGGGTAGTTCCTGGGCTAGGAATTGAACCCAGTCTGCAGTGTTGACAGCGCTGAAGCCTTAGCCATTACACCACCAGGGAACTCCATTATTCTTCTTTAATAATAAAGAAGGAATGAAAAAAGATGAGAAGGCACCCTGGACAGTTGATGTTTTCCCTGTAAAATAGTTATCTAAGATTTTTGACACCTGTCTTTGGGAGCAAATTAGATGCCAGTTGTGATTTTGCCTCTGGGTTTGTTGTGTCATAAACTAGTGAGCTGTGAATACATAGTTGGTTTTTAACTAAGTCTTGAGGCTTTAATTTTTATGGTTCATTGGCTTAATTACTACCTTTAGAAAACACTCCAGATTCATACTTATACTGTAAATTATATTCTAATTTTATTTAAATGTATTTAGATATAGTATTATGAGGGTTGACTCATTTTAAAAAAAACTCATTGTTTCTTCCTTTTTAAGTAACCTACATAGAATTTATTCCTATGGAGTCTGTTAACAGTATCCCGACAGAAAGTACTGTTTGCTGGTGGGCGAGCAGATGGTTTTATTTTTGTTTCTTTTTGTGCGAAGACAAATTCTACTTATAGTTTATTTCACTATTTTCTCTTTGAAATAAATCGTCCAGTTTCAGGTTTCATTCTTATACATTTTCCTCTTGAGAAATAATCTGTTCAACACAGTACTTTGTTCTCTCTCTCTCTCTGTCTGTCTTTCTCTCTCTGTGTGTGTGTGGGTGTGTGTGTATGAGGGTTTTTAAAGATTAAAGATATTGAAATATTTAAACAGGCTTTATGTTAAGAGTTTTGCCAACTTTGATTGCTTCTGTTTTACTCGCTGTACTGTCTAATATTCCTTGTGTCTCACTGAAAAACTGCTGTGTGAAGGCTGCCAGTTCTTCCTATTCACTACCATAGGGAGAAGATTCTGGGACAAGCTTGTCCAACATCTGGCTTAAAATGGCTTTAAATATGGCCCAAGACAAATTTGTGACTTTCTAAAACATCATTAAATTTATGCCTGGTCTTTTTGGTTTTTTTAGTTCATCAGCTAATGTTAGTGTTAGTATATTTTGTGTGTGGCCCACGAATGTTTTTCCAATGTCACTCAGAGAAGTCAAAAGGTTGAACAGCCCTGCTTTAAAAGGTGTTAATACCATGAGAAATATTTACTGTTTGTCCCATCCTCCCCTGCTCCCTTTCCCCTATACCTAAAGGACCACTGTCCTTTCTCTTGAGTTTTATGAGGCTCTTCTGGCTAGTCTCTTTGTCAGGACACCTGGTTTCTTGTCTTTTTATCTGTGATGATGGGATTTGCCTTCACAGAAACTAAGGCCCCATGTTCCATGTGACACAACACTGCTGCTGTTACTCTTACTGTCAGTTGCTGGTGGGGCATTGGGCATAGGTGTTCCTAACCTTGGTGAGATTTGTGTGTGTGTGTGTGTGTGTGTGTGTGTGTGTGTGTGTGTGTGTGTAAGTACATCCATTTCCTTTCTGATAATAAAAATCTGTGCTTAGGTAGAGACATAGGTGAGTAAAGTTAAAAGTTTCAAAAAAGGCTGATGTCATTTAACTTTTGAAAGTGAGACACCAGCCCAAGGGTGGGGGGAGTCTTCACTGCTTTTATTTCCAAATCTGGGGTCGAGCCTCATGTGAGAGTCACCATGATGCCTCTCTGTGGCTTGTGTTGGCCTCTATTCTGAGGGAACGTGTTTTACCTCAGTATTCTCCCTGAAGGCCCTGAAGCATCTGAGACAATGTGGGGCCACCTTCTGCACCAGCTGTACCCCAGCATCTCCTCAGGAGCAGAGGACAAGGGAGGAACAGGAAAGGTGAAGCTGCTTGTAAGTGAACTCTGATGAGGGGATGGAGCAGGTTTGTCTGACTCCCAGGACCCAGCAGAGGAAGAGCTTGCTGTGGAAAATTGTAAGTTTCCTTTGTGACATTAGATAGTGTTTGTGTGTCCCTGCCAGTGTTCCCAGCGTCATTTATGAGGGTTCGATTTTGGCTTCTTTCTGCTTCTTTAATATGTGTGCTTGGTTTTATGCCAGTGTTACCCTGTATTGGTTATTATAGTTTTTTTGTGGTCAAGTGTTGTGTAAAATTGGGATTATATATCCCTCTGCGACTATCACCTCCTAGGTCATCCATGTCTCACAAGGCACAGTGGCTACTCATCCAGTCTTCCCCCAGCACCTCTAGGTGACATGCAGACTGCTGCAGGGACATTAGCTCCTCCACTCTACGTGAACTGGCTTTGCACAAGGCTTGGCCTCGATACCGAATGCTGACGTTTTCTCTGCTTCTCTGGTGTGGTATTGACATGGATGTTTAGAATTGTAATTTACATTCCAGTAGTTTCAGAGATCCAGAAAATGTTCAGTAGCAGTACACATGCTCGATCTCTGCACTCGCATTCTGCAGCTGTCGTTGCTTTCCTATATTGGCGTATCGCATGTACCACCACCTGTGTTTCATCCAAAGAGTCCACAGGTTAAGACGTTCTTGTGGTTTCCACGTGACAATCCCATCCTCAACCCCATCTCATCTTCCACCTCCTGTCCCAACTGCGTAAAATGTCTCCTTCCATTCTGATCTGATCCTATTTTTCTGGAACTGTTACTGAGAGTTTCCCTCGTGGGATGAATTTAAAAGGGCAGGAATGACTCTGATCCTGGTGGCCTCTTCTGCCTGACTTCTTTCACTCAGGATGTGTTCACATTCATCCCTGTTGTATGTTTCATACATGACATGTATCTGTGCCTCATTATTTTTCTTTTTGGTTAATTACATGCAGCACAATATTTACTCGTTAAACCACTTGAAGCATTCCATTTTGTGGCTGTAAATGCATTTACATTTTCATGCAAATTTTACCACATCCATCTTTAGATCTTTACTTTCCTTAATTTTAACTGTATCCATAAAACACTAACTCCCCATTCTCATTTCTTCCCCAGCCCCTGGAAACCACATTCTACTTTCTGTCTCTGAATTCGATTTTGGTAGATAGCTCACAGAAGTGGAATCATGTAGTATTTGTCATTCTGTGACTGTCTTATTTCACTTTGCATATTGGCTTCAAGTTCACTCATGTGGTAGCCTATATCAGAATTTTCCTATTTGTGAAGGCTGAATATTTCCTTGTGTATACATGACAATTTTTGTCCATTCATTTGTCAATGGACCCTTAGGTTGCTTCTACCTTTTGACTTGTGTGAATCATACTGCTATGAAAATGGGAGTATGGAGAATTTGTTTGAGGGTTTGCTTTCAAATGTTTTGGCTCTATACCCTGAAGTGGATTGGTGGATTATACAGTAGCTATATTATTAAGTTTTTGAGGAACCTCCATACAATTTTCCACAGAGGCTGACCATTTTAATGTATTCCTTTATATGTCAGAGTAATTCAGTTTATGCATTTAGCACATTTTGTTTATTCATTTCCACATTGATGGACATTTAAATTGTTTCAAGCTTTTGGCTGTGGTGAATTCTGCTGCTTTGAATATTCATGGACTGGTAAGTTTTCAATACTGCTTTCCAATTTTTCAGTGTATGTATCTAGGAGTATAGTTCATCCATGTGGTAATTGTTTTTTGAGAAAATGTGAAATTATTGTACATGCAGTCTAGTGTTTTATATTGCACAGGTTATGTTTATGTTTCCAATTTCTCTGCATCATTGTCAACAATTGTTCATTTTCTAAATTATAGCCATTCCAGTGTGTGTAAAGGGGGTGTTATACTGTAGGTTTAACTTGCATTTCCATCATGACTAATGACGTTTAACATCTTTAAGTGTGCCTGTTGACAACCTGTATGTCTTTTATCAGATATATTATGTAATGTGCAGCTATTTTCTTTGACTCTATAGGCTGTCTTTTCACTTTCCAGATAGCTTCTTTTGATGCACAATAGTTTTTAATATTGAGGAAATCTCCTTTGTCATTTATTTTGTTGTGCTTTGGTGTCCGATTGATGAACCATTGCTAAATCTAACATCATGAAGATTCATCACGATGATTTTTTTGTAGAGTTTTTAATTTTTTTTATTGGGGTGACATCTGTTAGCAAGGATTACATAGGTTTCAGGCATACAATTCTACAGTGCATTGTAAACTTGATGTATAATCAGTTCACCACCTAATGTGACTTCTCTTTCCATCACCTTATATTTAGCTTCCCCACTCCTCTCCCACCCCCTCCCCTTTCTCCCCTCCCTAACCCACTCATCCCCAAATAAACATTAAACCATTGATTGTGTCCCTGGGTTATTTGTTTGTTCATTTCTTTTTTTCTTTGCTTTCAGTTTTATATTCCGCATATGAGTGAAGTCATAGAGTTCTTTGCTTTTTTTCTCTCTGGCTTATTTCACTAAGCAGAGTTTTTAATTTAACCTCCTACATTTAAGACTTTAATCTTCCTATCTTGAGTCAGTCTTTTGTGATGTAGTGTAAGGGTCCAGTTTTATTTCTCTGCAAATGGTTATTCAATTACCCAGCTAGTTTTTGAAAAGACTCTTTATGTTAATTAATGTTGTTGACCCTTGTCAGACAATCGTAGATGTGGATGTGTTAATATCTGGGTTCTTAATTCAGTTTCATTCATCTTTATATATAGCCCTGTGTCACATAATGAAGTTTCTGTCAATGGCAGACAGCATATATGGCCACGATTCCAAAAGACTCAAATAGAGCTGAAAATATTCTATCACCTAGAGCCGTCACAGCTGTCCTGATATAGCCCAGTGCATTCCTCACATGTCTGTGTTGATGTTGCTGTAGACAAGTCTCCAATATTGCTTCTTGTCTGGAAGTACAGCAGCAGCAAACATGTTTTATACACGATAGTTGATAATAATAATAAACAATCATTTTCGTGGGTAATGTATTGATTTCAGTTTATCATTTTAATTTTTCTTTAGTGGTTACTTTATTCACCTTAGTTAATTAAACATGTATCTGTCTTAAAGATCCTATAAATGGAGACAACACCCATTAGTGTGAGATATAGGTCATCCCACATAGCATGGTCATTTTGTATAAAGTGGAATTTGTTACTGGAATCTTATTCATCACAATATGGTTACATGATTGTCAGATATGATGATGTATACAATCTAAATAAGACAGACTGATTAAGAACATACACAATTTAAAAATAAACACATTTGAAAAGTTAGCCATGTGGACATAGAGCTGCATGTAGGTAACAGGACATTTGTAGATTGAGGCCCATATGCAGTAATACTGCCTCATCCCTCCATTGTGGTAGATAGGTTTCAGTAACTGATACAAGTATTCCACACACATCTCAGTGCACAGGAGCAAATCACGACCTGACACATGTACAGTGTGAACTGTTCTGCAATCTTTCTATGTTATGCCCATGAAAATAGTCAATATTGAACCCCATGCAGGTATTAGGAAACATGGGGTACTGTATTTGGATTTGGAAAACGGTTCCATTTTTACATTAACATCTGTGAAGAGAATCTAATTTTTAATGATTTAGTTTCAGAATTCTGAAGTTTCTAACTGTTATAAAGTGTGAAACTGATATAATTTCTAGTGTATTTAACAAATTACACACTAATTTGAACTCTTAGATAAGAGAATATCCAAAACAGAAGAAATATCAGTCTTTTGTTTCTTTGGGCCTTATGAGAACCTAGACCAATAGGATCAGTTATTCAAGGTTTCTATTGAGCAGTGGGGTATTTCTGTGAGTTACTGCCTAGAAAAATATCCAAACAAACAGGTCCTAACCCTGCAATATACTTGGTTTCATTGGCACCTCATTCATATGATATCTGCTGTGTCTCTTGACTGCCACCTTTTCTCTTGTGCTGTATTAAATCTCATAGTGTATTGCAGACCAGTGTTTTATGTTTAGGTATGTGAAATGTTGAAGGGTGGATAGGTTTACAGGTATATGTTTGGGAGTTAGAGTGTTAGGAATAAGTGTCAGGTTTGGAGATTAGAGTCCAGGGTTCATGGTCGGGGTCCTGCTCAGGTTCTGATGTCTGACTATGAGTCAGTGGTCCATTTAAAAGTTCTGGATTTGGGGTCTGTGATTCAGCTTTGTTGTCTTTTTTCATCTGAACACACAGGTCTGTTGTCTGGGTTCCACTCTGTAATGTGTCTCTTGCATCCTGAATATGGCTCTGTGGTCTGTGTCCACATCCTGTGCACCAGGGTTTAGTTTGTAGTCTGGCTTTGCACCTGGTTTCTGGGGTTTGGCTTCTGGTATGTTCAGCTTTATCTATGGTGTCTATGTCAGAGACCCATGTCCAGCTCTGGCTGCAGGGTTTGGTGTCTGGAATCTAGCATCTATGGACTGGAATCCCATGCCAGGCTCTGGCATCTGGTGTCTGGCATCCTTTACGTGTATTTCACCTTTGGGACTGTGGCACAACTAGGTGTTGGAAGTTCACTCCAAGGTCCAAGTCCCATGATGCTGGCCCAGCTGCAGTTGTAAGGTCCCATCCAAAGTCCAGGTTCCAGTATCCAGGGTTTGTGGTTAGGGTCCTGAATCTGGCTCAGGCATCTGGTGTCTGTCACCTGAAAGTTACTGACTTCAATTCAATGCCAACAGAAACCCTCAAGTTGGGGTACACTGATGATGGAAACTTTATTCAGTGAAAACAGCTCAGTTGAAATACAGGAGGGCTGTTAGAAGAGCACAACTGTGGAGCACGTCAGTGGTGTTACAGCCAAATCCTGGAGCATCATGGCCCTTGGGTGAGGTGACCCTGGAGCGAGTTCCCTCTCTGGGTGGACAGTTCTGCTCTGTAGTGTTTCACCATCTCCAGTCTAGTCCTGCCCTGTCTGTCTGCCCTTGACAGACGTGCTCCACAGGCAGTTCCATGTAGGAAGCTGGCAGGTTAGTGCAAGCTTCTTTCTTGATGCAGTTTGCGTGGAAAGACCCCTGTGTGGAAATGACTGCTGGGGTCTCTCTTTCCAAGTTTGAGCCTAGTTAGCCTACAGGAGCCCTTATAAATGTGTCTTTATTTTCAGAATTTACGTGTGTGGTGTTTGGCATGTATGGGGCACAGGGGTAAATGCTGAAAGTAACCTGTATGCATATTGTCCATCCCAGGTCTCTCCAGCTTGTGAGGAGTAAAGAGGGTACTTGGGAAAATGAACCAAATGAGACCTTGAGACCTGGAGCAAATCTGATTTCTGGCTCTGCCAGGGCATGGAGAGCAGAGGTGGTCCTGGGATGAGTGGAATTATTGAGGCCATTTCTCCATGCTGGCTGCAGACCACATGTAAGGGGCAGGAGGGCATGCTCTGTGAAAAGGGTAGGATAGACCTGAATTAGTGTTCCCCATCACAGCTCTAGCCAGCCAGCCTGTATGTGAGTGGCACATGGGAGTGCCCAGCATAAGGAACATTATGAAACTTGGAGGTATGTTCTTCATCCCAGTTTCAGCCACTGTGTGAGGAAGGGGGGTGTGCCTGGAATAAGGTTGCATGTCACCTGGCTGAGTTCTCTCCTCAGCACTCTCTCTATGCTATGTCCTGTGAGTACTTCTCCTGAACTAGTTTCCCATGTACACTTCCTCCAGGACACATTTAAGTGAGCACTTCTGGTGGGACCATTTTCCTAGGGCATTAAGCAAGCCAGGAAAGAGCCTCTCACAAGAGCTGAGGCCCAAACACCAGCTGCATGCCTAGAGCATCACATCTTTTGTGGCGCATCTCCACCTCCCAACTCTCGTGAGAACTGGGGAGGAGCCCTGCACCGCTTTCTTTTTGCGAGAACCTGTGGTGAGCCCAGAATGCCTCCTCTTTTGCCTCAGGTGGGGGCTGGGGTTGAGCCATGAGCCAGGGGCCTCTGGCTGATCACGAGGTTGGGGGATGAGCCATTAGCCTCTCGCCTCCCATGAGAGCCAGTGTGGAGCCGAAAAGGAGGCTGAGCCCCTTGTGAGAGCCAGGGAAGCTGGGAAATGGGAAGCTTTTTGCCCCTTGTGAGAATCGGTGTTGAGTGGCGAGTGTCGCGCCCATCGTGGGATGCAGAGGTGAGCCACGAGCCTCTTGTGAGAGTGGGGATGAGAGTCACCATACAGCCACTTGGCCTGTGGGGGCCTCTCTTCTGAGAGAATGGGGTTTACCTCAGTACTCACCCTGGAGGTGCTGTGGCATTGGGGACCACGTGGGACCCCCTTTTGCACCTGCTTTTCCTTGGAGTCATGGACATAGGGTGGAGACTGAGGAGAAGCTGCTGGTGCACAAACTGTGCTGAGGGGTGGGGGGAGGGGCATCGATCTTCAGAGAACCTGACAGAGAAAGGGCTCGTGGGAAATTCTCGGGGTACTGCTTTTATTTGTGGTAAGGTAGTGAAGAGTGAGGATTTCTGCCTGAATTTTGTGTTAACCAGTGGAAGAGTTGGTGATTTCATGCTCTTGTTTAGACCCCACCCCTCCCCTGTCCCCCTCCCTGCCCTGTGATAAAACACACCTGTGCTTGAAGGTGCAGATAAGAATGTGAGAAAACTAGAGAGCTCCTGTCATCTTTCTATGGCAGCATTTTGATGAGTCATTTCTTATTCCCATATCTGATTTATTGAATATTCAGTGTTTGATATGCCAAACACACAGGCCTTGTGACTGCAATCTACATGTCTTGTGAAACTTTAAACAATTTTTTGTGCTGTTATGAAATGTATTTCTAGAAGTGATTGAATTTATTCATGGATGTATCAATCTAAAGAAAACTCGTGTGACAGACTGTCACAATGCTTTTCAAAATTGTTTTCACTAGAACATAAAGGTTTCCTCAAAGTTGAGAATTCTAATATATAATTAAAGCCACAGAAATAAAAAATAATATAAAAAACAACTGTATAAAAGAAAATCTGGTTATGATTTTGGGTATAAAAAAAGTTTGAAAGATTGTTGTTTCTTTTAAAGAAAAACCAACTTTACGATTATTGTTAAAAAAACAGCTTTAAGATTGGTCTTGTTGTGTTGTTTAAAAAAACAACTTTAAGAATGTTGTTTTGTTTTTTTTTAAAAATGGTTTGCCATATGGAGATATATTTTGAAGTAAAGACAATTAGGTTTGTTCTAGAGTGAAGCTTGTTTTAGAATGAAAAACACAAAATTGGCAAAATCTGACTGTAAACTGGAAAGTCATAGGTTTCTGAAAAGATATGTTGGGAGAGGAAGTGTTATATATTGCAAGCTGAATAAGATTAGAATAAATTTAAATAATAAATTTAAATATCATCAGTAAGGTGATGTAAAAACAATTCATTGGATTTTCACTTTTTTAAAGACAAAAGTTTCCCTGGATTGTTGAGCTTCATACAAGTTATTTTTTTTTGTTTCCTTAAGCATTTATTTTTATTATTCATTTTATTGTTAGACTTATTGGAGTGACATCGGTTACCAAGAATTACATAGGTTTCAGGCACACAATTCTACAGTGCATTGTCAACTTGATGTATAATAAGTTCACCACCTAATGTGACTTCTCTTTCCATCACTTTACATGTAGCTTCCCCACTTCCTCTCCCACACCCTCCCCTCTCTCCCCTCCCTGACCCACTCATCCCCAAATAAACATTAAACTATTGATTGTGTCCATGGGTTATTTGTTTCTTCATTTCCTTTTTCTTTGCTTTCAATTTTATATTCCACATATGAGTGAAGTCATACAGTTCTTTGTTTTTTCTGTCTGGCTTATTTAACTAAGCATGATGATCTCCAGGTCCATTCATTTTGTTGCAAATGGCAATATTTCATCTTTTCTTATAACTGAATAAGATTCCATTGTGTATATGTACCACAGCTTCTTTATCCAGTCATCTGTCGCAGGGCACGTTGGTTGTTTCCATGTTTTGGCCACTCTGAACAGCGCTGTGATGAACATTGGTGTACATAAGTCTTTGCAGACAAAGGTTTTTAAGTATTTTGGGTAGATTCCCAGAAGGGGGATTGCTGGGTCAAATGGTAGCTCCATTCCCAATTTTCTGCGGAAACTCCACACTGCCTTCCACAGTGGTCGTACCAGTTTGCATTCCCACCAGCAGTGTACCAGAGTTTCTTTTCCTCCACTTCCTGTCCAGCACTTCTTGTACCTTGTCTTATTGATAATAGCCATTCTAACAGGTGTGAGGTGCTATCTCATTGTGGTTTTGATTTGCATTTCCCTGATAGCTAATGAGGATGAGCATTTTTTCATATGTCTGCTGGCCATTTGTATTTCTTCGTGGGAGAAGTGTTTGTTTATTTTTTCTGCCCACTTTTCAAATGGGTTGTTTGTTTTTTTGTTGTTAAGTATTATTAGTTCTTTATATATTTTAGATATTAGACCCTTATCTGATGTGTTATTTGCAAATAATTTCTCCCATTCAGTTGGCTGTCTCTTTGCTTTGTTGATGGTTTCTTTTGCTGTGCAGAAGCTTTTTAGTTTCATATAGTCCCATTCATTTATTTTTGCTTTTACTTCCCTTGACCTTGAAGTCAGGTTCATGAAGTCTTCCTTGAGTCCTCGGTCTATAAGTTTAGTACCAATGTCGTCTTCTATACAGTTTATGTTGCAGATCTTATATGCAAGTCTTTAATCCATTTTGAGTTAATTTTTGTATGTGGAGAGAGATCACAGCTCAGGTTTATTCTTTTGCCTATATTTTTACAGTTTTCCCAGCACCACCTACTAAAGAGGCTGTCTTTTATACATTGTATGTTTTTTGCTTCTTTATCAAAAATTATTTGTCCATAAATTTGTGGGTTTATTTCTGGGTTTTCTGTTCTATTCTATTGATCTATATTTCTGTTCGTCTGCCAGTACCAAGCTGTTATGACTATTGATGCTTTGTTATATAAATAGAAGTCAAAAAGTGTAATGCCACTAGGCTTATTCTTTTTATGGATTATGGCTTCGGCAATTTGAGGTCTTTTATGGTACCATGTAAATGTTATAATTCTTTTATCTATTTCACAAATGTATGATTGTGGGATTTTGATGGGTATTGCATTAAATCTGTAGATTGCTTTGGGCAGAATGGCCATTTTAACAATGTTAAGTCTTCCTATCCATGAACAGGGAATATTTTTCCACCTCTTAAAGTCTGTTACAATTTCTTTCAAAAGTGTCTTATTGTTTTCTGTGTATAAGTCTGTCACATTCTTTGTTAAGTTAATTCCCAGGTATTTCATTCTTTTTGTTGTGATAGCAAAGGGAATTGACTCCCTCATTTCTTTTTCTGAGGATTCATTGTTTGTACAAGGAATGCTGTTGATTTTTGTACATTGATTTTGTATCCTGCATCTTTACTGTATTTGTTAATTGTTTCTAATAGTTTCCTGATGGAATCTTTGGAATTTTTTATATAAAGGATCATGTAATCTGCAAATAGTGACAATTTGACTACTTCTTTCCCAATTTGGATACTTCTATTCCTTTCTCTTGCCTGATTGCTGTGGCTAGAACGTCCAGTACTATATTAACTAACAGTGGTGACAAGGAGCATCTCTGTCTTGCTCCTGATTTTAGGTGAATAAGTTTCAGCTTTTCCCCATTCAGTATGATGTTAGCCGAGGGATTGTCATATATGGCCTTTATTATGTTGAGATTCTTTCCTTCTATACCTATTTTATTTAGTGTTTTGATCATAAATGGATGTTGTACCTTGTCGAAAGCCTTTTCTGCATCAAATGAAATGACCATATGGTCTTTAATTTTGAATTTGTTTATGTGGTGTATCACATTGATTGATTATCAGATGTTGAACCATCCTTGTGCTCCCGGGATGAATCCCACTTGATAATGATGTATGATCTTTTTGATGCACAGTTGTATTCTATTTGCTAATATTTTGTTCAGAATTTTTGCATCTGTGTTCATAAGAGATATTGGTCTATAGTTTTCTTTTTTTGTGTTGTCTTTGCCAGGCTTTTGTATTAGAGTAATGTTGGCCTCATAGAATGAGGTAGGAAGTATTGCTTCCTCTTCAATTTTTTGGAAGAGGCTGAGGAGGATAGGCACTAATTCTTCTTTGAATGCTTGGTAGAACTTGTTGGTGAAACCATCTGGTCCAGGGCTTTTGCCTTTAGGGAGATTATGGATAGTCATTTCAATCTCATTGCTATTGATTGGTCTATTTAGATTATCCAGTTCTTCTTGGTTCACTCTTGGTAGGTGATAAGTTTCTAGAACCTTGTCCATTTCTTCTGAGTTGTTAAATTTTGTGGCATAATGTTCTTCATAATATTATTTTATAATCATTCATATTTCTGTGGTATCAGTGGTAGTTTCTCCCCTTTCATTTCTAATTTTGGATATTTGTGTCCTTTCCTTTCGTCCTTTGATTAGTCTCGCCAGGTGTTTGGCAATTTTGTTGACTTTCTCAAAGAACCAGCTCTTCGTTATATTAATTTTTTCTATGGCCCTTCTGTTCTCGAACTGGTTTAGCTCTGCTTTAAATTTTACTATTTCTTTCCTCTGCTGACTTTGGGTTTTGTCTGCTCTTCTTTTGCTAATTCTTTAAGATGGGATGCTAAGATGTTTGCTTGTGATTTTTCTTGTTTCTTAAGATAGGTCTGTAATGATATAAATTTCCCTCTTATTACCGCTTTCGCTGTGTCCCAATAATTCTGATACGTTGTATTTTCATTGTCATTAGTTTCTATACCATTTTTAATCTCATGTTTTATTTGTTCTTTTATCCAGTCCTTTTTAAATAAGTTGTTGCTTAATCTCCATGTATATGTGGTTTTTTTTCTCTGCTTTCCTTTTACAGTTGATCTCCAATTTCAAAGCTTTGTGGTCTGAGAATACACTTGGTATGATTTCGATCTTCTTGAATTTGCTGAGGCTACTTTTGTGTCCCAGCAAGTGGTCTATTCTTGACAATGTTCCATGTGCACTAGAAAGGAAGGGGTAGTCTCTTTTTGCTGGATGAAGTGTCCTTTAAATGTCAATTATGTCCAATTGCTGTAATGTGTCATTTAGAGCTGTTATTTCCTTATTTATTTTCTATTTGGATGATCTGTCCATGATTGTTAGAGGTGTGTTTAAGTCTCCCTCTATGATTGTGTATCAATCAGTTTCTCCTTTCAAGTCTGTTAGTAGTTTCTGTGTGTATTTTGGTGCATCCTGATTGGGAGCATATATGTTGATTAGTGTCCACTCTTCTTTTTGTTGCATTGTGCCTTTTATCATTATGTAATGACCATCTTTGTCTTTTACTATCTTTTTTAACTTGAAGTTTATTTCATCAGATATCAGTATGGCCACTCCTGCTTTTCTCTGGTTACCATTTGCTTGGAGTATTTTATCCCATTCTTTCACTCTGAGTTTGTGTTGGTCCTTATATATGAGGTATGTTTCTTGGAAACAGCATATGGATGCGTTCTGTTTTTTTAATCCAGTCTGATACTCTGTGTCCTTTTATTGGTGAGTTTAGTCCATTATCATTTAGAGTGATCGATATGTGAGGATTTCCTGTGGCCATTACTTATTTCTTTCTTTGTTTTTTTTTATGTTTGTTTGTTTGTTTATTTTTGTTTTTTCTTGTTGCCCCAACTTTGTTCAATTTTTCCTGATGTTTTGTTTCAGGTCAAAGAGCCTCCTTCAATATTTCTTCGGTTGCTGGCCTCGTGCTGGTAAATTCCCTCAGCTTCTGTTTGTCTGAGAAGGTCTTTATTCCACCTTCATATCTGAAAGATAATTTTGCTGGATAATTTATTATTGGCTGGAAATTTCTCCCTTTTAAATTTTTGAATATTGGATTCCACTCTCTCCTTCCTTGTAGAGTTTCTGCTGAGAAATCTGGTGCCAGCCTGATTGGTTTTCCTCTAAAGCGTATGGTTCTTTTTTCCCTGGCTGCCTTGAGAATTGTCTCTTTGTCTTTAATTTTGCACATCTTTCGTACCATGTGTCTTGGAGAAAATCTGTTATGATCCCGGTATCTGGGGGACCTGTTTTCTTCTTCAACTTGGGGTTCCAGATCTTTCCATAGGTTTAGAAAGTTCTCATCTATGATTTGTTTGAGTATGCTCTCTGTAGATTGCTCTGCCCGCTCTTTTATTCCTATTATACTGATGTTGTTTTGTCTCGTGGAGTCAGATAGTTCTTGCAGAGTTCTTTCAATCCTTTTGGTTCTGTATTCTCCCTCTTCCTCTTTCTGAGCTGTTTCCATGTTCTGATCTTCAATATCACTAATTCTTTCCTCCATCTGGTTGGTCCTATTCCCTATGGCAGTTATTTCATTTCTCACTTCTCTTGTTGTATTATTTATTTCTCATATTTCCATCTCAATCTTTCTTATGTTTTGAATTTCTTTGTTAAATTGTTCTTTTTGTTCACAGAGTTCCTTTTTATGTCATTTATATCCTTTTTTATGTTATTTATCTCAGTTATGGTGTTCTGCCAATAGATTTTCATTTCTCTCACAGCCTTTAGAATGGCTGTGTTAAATTCTCTGTCACTTAAATCAGATCTTTCCAGTTCTAAGAAGCAGTCTTTTTGGTAAATTTCATGTGCTTTCAGAGAAGTTTTAGTTTTTAAGGAATTCATTCTGTCCGCTGGGTTCTTCCTCTTTGACATGAGGTCTTTATGTTCAGTGCCCAGATTATTGCTTTTATGGTGTCTTGCTGTAGGGCAGACATTAGGTGGCACTGTGGTGTCAAGTTTTGGGGGAGAGGGGGTTGTTTGTTTCTTGTTTCTGATTTCCTACTGTGATTGAAGGCTATGCGCATATTTCCTGGGGAGAGGCCAATAAAAGGCACTCCAAGGGCAATTTTTCCTTCTGCCCTTTGCTGGGGAAGCTGTTCTGAGGCTTGTTGCTGCTGGCTCTGGTGAATGCTATTAAATCAGTCTTTCTTCCTAGCCCTGATTCAGCATCTGGCTGTCTATGGGCTCACACTGCTTTCAGAACCCTGGGTGCACGAGGAAGTCCATGCTTCATCAGTCCAAAGCTATGGCCCTAGCCTGAGACAGCAAGGTCACCTTTTAAGCGGGCTGAGAACAGGAACTGCAGCCCTGTGTAGGTCTCCAGGGAGCCTAGAGCTGAGGTGTCATCTTTGCAGTTCAGAGTCCTCTCTCAGCCCTTCTACCACTCAAAAGTTCCAGAGGCTGGCTCCCAAACTCTGTCCCCAGCATGCAGCTCCAAAGCCCAGCACCCCCGTGGCCTATTCCCTCCCCCAAACAAACTACACCTCTTGGATCCTGTTGCAGTCTCTTCTCCCTTCCCTCTCCCCAACTCACCCCCTTCTCTCCAACCTTCAGGTGTTTACTTGTGTTTTTTGGATTTCTCAACAGTCGTTTTGTCACTCAGGGTCCTCTTTCTTGGCTCCTAGATGGCCACTCAATTGTGTTTTCAGGGAGAGGCTTTAGGGACCTCCTCTCCAGTTGCCAACTTTCCTTCTTCCTCATATAAGATATTACAAAAAGATTTTTGTCTAGGAAAGAAAGATCCTGTGTTTTCTTAAAATACACTTCTTTTTTAATCTGGTCCTTTATTACTTAAGGAAAGAATCCTTTCCATTATAAGAACTCAAGTTTTGTTAACTGTACATAGTCACCTTTGATAAATGTATAATTTATATTGTTTTATAATGACAAACTGAAGAAAAAGTGGGAAACTAAGGTGTTTTTGAAAGCACAAACTGCCTTCATGGCTTGAAGGCTCCCTTACAAGGACACATGCAAACCATAATTGTGTGAATCTTTAGTTCTGTACACAGGGAAATTTGTTTTAACCCATCTGCCGGAAATACATTTTTGATTGATCTCTTGATCTCTCCCTCCCCACCTCAACATTATCTTAATTTATGCTGTGGCAGTTATTTTAAAATAAAGGTGTGGTTGCTCAGAAGTACCAATTCAAGATGTGCTTTTGTAGGATGCTGATTGTTTTAAGCTAAGGGTAATTTTACCTTCAAGCAGAAGATAAAGTTCTGGCCCTCCCTTTAACTATGCAGAATACTGTGAATTAAGGTTTTTGCCCATAATAAGTGACCTTCAGCCAACATCCCTGTTTGACCCAGTTATAGGTCAGAGCAAACTGATATTCACTCAACACCTGTTGTTACCATTCTGCAGGGACTCTTTGAAGCCCCCAGGAGACCTTACCAAATCTCTAACTCAGGATGTCTACTAGGCCCATGCTCCTTTTTCTGGCTCTGACTTTCCTGCATGCAGGGTGTCTGGTTCCTGAATATTTTTATGTGTAAAATTGGACTGTTTTACTAATCTGATTTTGTTGATTTTATGATTAGGATATCCAGAAGAACATTGAGTGTATGGAAAATTTAATCCTCCCTTAGAGATGGTGTTGTAAGCAGAATGAACTCACTGACAGGAACCCTGTGATTTGCCCTCAGGGTTTTGGAGATGAGGAGATCCTGAGGCATCTGACACTGGCCATCCCAAGGGAAAGATTCTTATTTTGTTATCAGTCCCATCCCCACCCCCACCCCCAGATTTCTGTCTGAACGATCTGGTGGAAGATAACTGGTGAGAACCTTTTTCTCTTCTCTAAATTCAGATTGAAAGATGCATATATGTATGAAATATATTTTTGAGTTGGTGAGTCTTGGTTACTTTGTATGAGTACTCTCATAAGTTTGATTTTTGTCTTCCTCTGTTTTTTTCTTTTATTTTGTTACACATCTGGAAAACTTGGCCTTATGATCTGTGAGGTATTTTTTTTTCTGGCCTCTCCCATTCATTAGGTGCAGTTGCCAAAGTGCAATTTGCTTGATATCCAAGCAGACCAGCACTCAAGGGAGTTGTATGTTTATCCTTTGCTCTCAGAGATTGCCTAGTATCTCTGCCAGCTTTAGGAGTTCCATGCATGTATTTGTGGTTATCTGCATAGGCTGTGGGTCCCAGGGTAGGACAACTTAAATTTTTTCTGTTTAAAAAAAAAAAAAGCATGACACTTCCTATGCTTTGCACAGCTGTGTAAGACCAGGGCTTTCATCATTCTTATGAAAGTGCTCTGTGAGTCTTACCTAATGTCAGGTGCTTAGCTGTTGTTTTAGCATGCACTGTTGCAATTTCCTATATTTTACACCAAGTTGTCCACCTTTAGCCTGCATGGCTTTGGAACAAGGCAGATTTAGTTGTCATTGATTCCTTCTCAAAGGATGGGAGAAAAGTTGAAAATGTGTATGAAGAACTATAGGTAGATGCTATAAAAAATGAGAAGAATTCAGGACCCAACTCAATTAACAAGTAGAAAACAAATCAAACCCCCAAAGTTAGTAAACAGCAGTAGAATCTAACATCCATGAATAAATTTTATTGCAAAATATTTTGTCTCTCTAATCACCTACTTTTACCAAAGATAGCCAAATTAGGAAACATTTAATTGCAAAATCAATCCAGTTTAAATAAACTTGGCCTGAGTATCTGTATAAGGCCAGCAACAATATTAATTAACCATATAGCCACTTGCAGGAAGTGTTCATAAGGGATCCTCAGAGTGAATGTAATGGACCACTGAGGGCAACAAAGCCAGGGCAAGTACTTGCCATCGATATTGCCTGCAATACCTATAGCTATTCAGTGAGTTGCTCTCTTTCTGAGGTTTCCAAAATACATTGAGATCCCAGCACAAGAAGTGATATTCTCTATTCACATGTTAAGGCTGATGGAAGTCGTGTAAGCCAGGTTTCAGGCTACTATTTTCAAGGGTTTCTCTTGGCTTCATACTTCCATGGTAATTTCTTAGAGTTCTATGGAAATATCTGAATCTACATATTTCTCTCTCAAAGAGGATATTCAAAGTCTTGGTAATACGAACCAGTTTTCAAATGCATCTTGTTATGAGGAGAACAGGTTCATATTGAACTTACGCAAATAATCACATTGACATGACAACAAAAATTAATAAAACATTAAGAGTTTCTGAATTCTGAAAGGATCAAGAAGGGAGTAAAAAATAAAATTTTGAGTTCTCTTTACAAACATACACTTTACCAAACTGCTTAAGTCACAGGTAATTTGAAAGAAGCAAGTTTCCTTCCATCGTCAATTAAAAGATTTAAAAATTAGCACTATTTAAAAATTCATAAATGCTATAATCATGCTCATGTCACTCAGTGCCATATAATCAATATTTGCTTATCTGGATCACTTGCCAGCATTGTTTGTATACATTTCTGCCCTTAGAGTTCCATAAATTCTGATCCATTTTAAAGGTTAAGATACAAAAGTTTATTTCCAGACATTTGCATTTCAGAAGAAGTCTAGAGTCTTCTTAGTAAAGATGAAACATAATCATGAAATTAAAATAATTTATATGACTGGAACTAAAAATGACATGGTTATAGATCTGATTAAATTGCATTTGAGCAAGAAATGTGTTATTTCTGCCACATATTTTTAAAAACCAATATAGATATATCAGTACACTGCAGACTCCTGCAGATACTTTTCTGAAAATTTATTTTTAGTTAATAAGAACATACACATGCAAGTACAACATAATTATTATATTCCTAATTTACTAAGCTTTCCATGTGGTTTCTAGTATCCGAAAAGGGCCTAATAAAATTTTCTCTTATGGGAAGAGAGAGACAACAAATCCTTGTGGCATTCCAGGAGCCCATTCACTGAAGTCAGTGAAAGTCATTTTCAATTATGAAAACATCTCCTTGTACACCTGAACCCTGGAATGTTTGTCAAACGTGTTTGACCAGAAGGATTCAGGGGAAGATGAGGGCACCGTGTGGAATGAGATCTCTGGAGAGACTCCCTGCACCTGGTACAGCTAGGGGAGATGAGGGATACTGTCTGTGGTCAGGTATCATGGGAGCTGCCCATCAGGCTTGTCTCTGTTTCTTCTCCACCACAGGAGAGGGAACCCCAGAACACGAGAGCACAACCAGCAGGAAGAAGAGGTCTTTAGATAGCTGATTGGTCTGACTGTATTTTTCCTTATTTTAGGATTCATTCTGTCATGTATATTTTAACAAGAAAATGATTCATTTTCATGTAATAGGTTTAGCTTATTTTACTCTTAATTTTTCTCTTTCCAGAATTGTTATAATTAATATGCAGGTATCGATGCTTTATTATTCACTAACGTCTGTATTTTATTCAGGTTCTTGCATTCGGGCTCAGTCTCAGTGCTGGTCCCTCTACCTGTTCAATCCCTGAACAACCATCTACCCAGACAGGTTAATGCTGACAGCTGGGGTGCCTTGTGACTGAGTTGATGTGGTGTGAGAGGAAATGAGACTGGAAGAAGAACCTGGGGCCTGATGAAGAGTCTGGACACTGTGTCCATGATTTAGAGATTATTATCTAGCCTGGGAGGAAGCAGGTGGTAGTTCTGCTCCCAGAAAGTGACAGGATTAGAGTCCTGATTTAGAGAGATCAAACTGGGCAGTGTGGATGTTGCACTGCATGACAGAGAGAGACAGGGAGCAGGGCGACCAGTGAGGAGACAGGTGGAAGTTGGTGCTGAGGCAGGCCCCTGAGTTTGGGGAGAAACAGGGGTGTACAGATCAGAGAGGGTCTGAGGTCAATACTAACCTGAGGATAAACCCAGCAGTGATGCTAGAGTTAGCATCAGGGAAACTTTGGCTGTTTGGTCACCAAAAGGAGACCTCATTGTGCTTCAAGGGGACTATTGGCTAAATTCTTGTTTCTTCCAGCCCATAGAAGGTAGAGAAAGGACTAAGAGAAAAAGAGCGTTGGAGAGTGAGTACCTTTCAGGTGTTGGGCAGGAGCTGACAAGCACCACCTCACAGCCACCCTGCCAGGAAGCAGGTGCCCCATGTGCCAGATGAGAAGACCAAGTTTTCATTTTTTGCCTGAAGTCATATAGCTCACAGGTGGAGAGGAGAGAAATCATCTGTGTGCCCTCCTGGGGCTTAGGCTCTTCCCCATAAGGAAATTGCCATCCCAATCCCCAGACTGCATTCTGAGCAGCCAGGAAGCTCCTGTCAGGTGTGACCTCAGAGGAAGGGGACATGTACAGAAGCAGAGCTTCCCCTGGGCTGAGGAAGAACAGATTTTAAAAGGCGGGAGAACAGGCCAGGTGTAGAATTGGGGATGAACTTTCACATGGATCTGGTGCTGGCTGTACCCTGTGAAGGGCCAGACCACCTCCTTCCCACCCCCTGTCCCTATCCCCAGTTGCCTGCCCAAGTCCCACCCAAACCAGCCTGGTGAGTGCATGGCAAGCTGGAGCATTCAGTTATGAGCAGACTTTCTTAAAGAGAATGACCAAGATTTCTGCCAGCACTGCAGGACTGTTCAGATTATTCTATCTGTCCAGGACAGCACCTGTGTGCAAGCTCTACTGGCCCATCTTGGCCCATTTAGGCCTTGGTTCTGGATTCAGAACTGTGTTAGATTCAGTCTTCTGTTTAAGTGCCTGTGAAATGGACATAATAATTGTCCTTGCCTCCACTGCTAACTAGGAGCAGAAGTTGAGGTGAGGTCTGTGAAGGGCATAAAACGGGATTTATGTCAATGGGAGTTTAGCACCAGAGTTAAGATTCTCAAATTAACAATGCCGAGCAGGGAAACGCTGTTCTCTGCTGCCATATAGTGTGAGCATTAGGAATAACAGCTGTCTGTGTGTCACCCGTAATTGCTGTGATTCTCTGCTCACCATCTGTGGGCATCTGTACAACAATCACACTCCAGCATGTTTCTTTAGACACTTGAATTGCCCACATCACCAATATCAACTTCAGTTAAAAGGGAGGAAAACTTAGTAAATTATACATGGTTTACATATATACACATGGTTTATTTTTAAGTAACAGAAAGAAAGTTATGAAGAAAGAAAAGTATACTGCGTGGAAATGTGAGGTTTTTGTCTGTAAAAGAATTTTGCAAGGTCCTTTGCCAGATATACTGGGACCAAATCAAATGGTGAGATCAGATACCAACTGTGATTACACCTGTGTGTTTGCTGTAACTGCTGAGGTTTCAATAGTTTGATTTATGTTTTTATGCTTCTGTCACCTACTACATTTAGAACACAAATGGATTCACTTTTATGCTGCAAAATGATTTAATCTTAATTTAATTAAATGTGTATTAAAGGAAATTCAGTATTTTTGTTTTCTTTTCAAGTACCATGCTTTTAATTTATTCCTATGGAATTTGTTAACAGTAGCCCAATAGGAAGGACTGCTTGTTGGTGGGAGAGAGGTTGTTTTATTGTTTATATTCTTAGATGATAAACTGAACTCATACTTCATTTCACTACTTTACCTTTGGAATGAATTGTCTGGTTTCAGCTTTGACTTTTGTCACCTATCTTTCCACAAGTACTTCAGCATATCAATTGTCTTCTCTTCATATGTGTATTAGAACTGGTTCTTTTCCTTGTGTTTAAAATATGTTTGCATCTCAGTAAGCAAAGTAGCATATGTTTTGGGTCATCTTTTCAGCTTATTGTCAT
>PVJL010014798.1:0-26723 GCA_004026885.1 Lyroderma lyra
CTGGGAGAATAAGAGGCGGGGAGAGGAAGCGTTTAAAGTTTAACAACCTCCGTTTCCGGGAGCAGCGGCCTACGGGCGGCCAGGAGAGGAAGTCGCAGGTAGGGTGGAAGGCGACACGCGCGCGGGTCCGCGCACGCCGGAACTACAAGCCCCAGCATGCATTGCCAGGGCTCCGTGGGGCGTGGGAGGTGTGTCGTGGGTCTCCTTGGGGTGCGAATTGTGGTGTTGGGGTTCGTGTTCTTCCGGAGTGTCTTCACTTTTGCCATTACTTCATCCAGCTTTGTCTTCCATACAGGATGACATCTTTCCGACCTCTGCCATTTTTGAGAAGTAAAAATAAAATACTTTGTAACTCGCCACGGAGTTTGTATTTAAGAGCCCTCCCTTATCTCTTGGGCGGCCCAATCTAGATCCCACCTATACTGGTTCCGAGCGTTTGCTTGGAGCAGTGGTTCTCAACCGCGGCAATTTTGCAGTACCCACCATACCCCACATTTGATCATGTATGAATACGTTTTGTTGGGGGTGGGAGGTGCTATTGCGTCTAGTGGGTAGAGGCCAGCTATGCTGCTGAACACCCTACAATGCACAGGACGGCCCCCACAGCCAAAGAATTGTTCGGCCCAGAATGCCAGTATCACTGCTGTGGAGAAACTCTGCTTCAGGCATTCACTTTACTTGTGAGTCAAGGTTGCCATCATGTGTAAAAGCTGTTAAATCTCCAAGAGATTTTGCACACCTGTGCTCATTGCAGCATTATTCGTAATAGCCAAGATGTGGAAGTAACCTAAATGCCCATCAGTAGATGAATGGATAGAGAAAAAGTCCTTTGCCTGTTTTTCAGTCATGCTATTTGGTTATTTTTTGTTGTTATTGACTTGTAGGAGTTTTCTTTGTTGTTGTTTTAAAAACCTATTTTGGATATTGACCCCTTAATCAGATGCATGGTTTGCAAATATTTTATCCAGTTCTGTAGTCTGTCTTTTCACTCTGTTGATTTTTTCTTTGGCTGTGCAGAAGTTTTAAAGTTGGTTGTCCCATTTGTCTATTTTTTATCTAGTTACCTGTGCTTTTGGTGTCACATTCAAGAAATCATGCCAAGACCTTTGTCAAGGAGCTTCCCCCCCACCCCCGTTTTCCCTTAAGAGTTTTAGTTTCAGGTCTTATATTTAAGTCTTTAATCCATTTCTAGTTAATTTCTGTGAGTGGAGTAAGATAAAGGTCCTGTTTCATTCTTTTGCATGTGGATATCCAGTTTTCCCAACAGCATTTATTGAAAAGTCTGTCCTTTCCCTACTGTGTATTCTTGGTGCCTTCATCAAGGTTAGTTGACTGTGTATTTCTGGACTCTCTATTCTGTTCCATTGGTCTGTTTTTATGCCAATACCATATATTTTTTTATTACTGTGACCTTAAATCTATATTGAAATCAGGAAGTGTGATGACTCCAGTTTTGCTGCTCTTGCTCAAGATTGCTTTGTCTATTTAGGGTCTTTTGATGTTGCAGATGAATTTTAGAATTGCTTATTATTTCGGTAGAGAACGCCATTGGGATTTTGGTAGGATTGCATTGAATGTGTCAATCGCTTTGGGTGGTATGGATGTTTGAACAATATTAAGTTTTCCAATCCATGAGCACAGGATATCTTTCTATTTCTGTCTTCTTTAATTGTCATCATCGATGTTTTATAATTTTCAGCGTACAAGTCTTTCACCTCTTGGGTTAAGTTTATTCTTAAGTATTTTATTCTCTTGTTGTTGCTATTGTGAATGTTATTGCTTTCTTAATTTCTTTTTCAGCTAGTACATGTTGTATAGAAATAGAAATGTGACTGATTGTTATATCTTGATTTTGTACCCTGCAACTTTACTGAATTTGTTTACTAGTTCTAACAGTTTTTTCCCCCAAATCTCTAGGGTTTCCTACATATGTTATCATGTCATCTACAGAGATAAAATTACTTCTTGCTTTCTTATTTGGATTTTATTTTGTTACAGTTTCTTATTTTATTTATTTATTTGTCTAATTGCTTAGATAGGACTTCTAGTACTGTGTTGAAAAGAAGTAGCAAGAGTGGACCTTCTTGTCTTGTACTGAATCTTGGAGGGAAAGCTTTCAATTTTTTCTTCATTGATTATGATTTTTGCTATGGGATTTTCACATACGGTCTCTACTTTTTCTTTCATTACTTTGACTATATCATACTCCCTGCCCTGTAAGGTTTCTGCTGAGAAAGATAGTTTATGAGTGCTCTCTCTTATGTGGTAAGTCGCTTTTTTCTTGCTGCTTTCAACATTTTCTTTTTGTCCTTGACTTTTGAGAACGATTATTATATATCTTGGTATAGTCTTTTTTTATTAATCCTACTTAGGATTTTTTGAGCTTCATGAATTTGGATGTCCATTTCCATATGAAGATTTGGGAAGATTTAAGCCACTGTTTTTTAAAATAAGTTTTCAGCCCCCTTCTCTCTCTCTCTCTCTCTCTCTCTCTCTCTCTCTCTCCCCCTCCTCCTTCTGAGGCTCCCATATGCATCTATTGGTCCTGAGTCTATGTCTCTGGTACAGAATATCTTGCCTGGCTCTGGGCTGTGCCATAGGGGTACAACACTCTTTCCTGCCCCTGGCTGAAGGAGACATTGAATAAGGCATTCCTACACAGAATGGGTTGTTGCACTGCCTTCCTTCCATCTCATGATTCTGAGGTTCTAGGTTCACGTGGTCCTTTTCACATTTTGTAATGTCACAGTCATTGGCTGCCTTGGAGAAAAGGCAACTTAATTTGGTTCTGCAAAATTGAAATGTGTTTGACAACTGGAAGGTGTTTGATAAGAGAAAGCTCTGCAAAATCTGCACTAGTTTCCTAGGGCTGTTATTGCAAAGTACTGCAAACTGAGCGACTTAAATGACAAAAATGTATTTTGTTACCTCACAATTCTGGAGGCCAGAAGTCCTAGATCAAGGTGTCAGTAGGGTTGGTCCCTTTTGAGGGCTGTGAGGGAGAATCTGTCCCTTGCCCCTCTCCTAGCTCCTGGTGGTTTGCTGGTGAACTTGACATACTGGCTCTTTTCATGTTCCATGGCATTCTGTGTGCTTGCCTCATTAGGCCACATGGCTGTGTCTGAGGCATCCTCCCACTGCCAAAGTTCCATGGGGAGGCAAGCTGACACAGAGTGGTAGCCTTCTTTCCCTGCCACAGGTAACGGTCGTCCCCAGCACTAAGGATGTCTACAGAAACAGGTGGAGTCTGTGTACACCAATGAAGCTGCAGTGCCGTGTAGCAGGATGGGCCCAGACTTGGGACTAATAGCCCTGGAGCTCATTGTGTGACTTCAAACGTCAGCACCCCCATCTGCAATGTGAAGGAAGTGAAGCAGATGGCTTCTTATGGTCCTTCCAGCTCAAAAGATGAATTTTTGCAGCACCTGGGAAATGAAGTTATAATCTCTGAATCTGGAGATGAGCTGTGTCCACTAGGGGGCAGTAACAGTCTGCGTGTGGACCCCCTGGCCTCTGACCCTTACTCAATGGCTTGTCCCCTTCCCTGGTTAGACAAGAAATGCAGCCCGCTTGCCACCTTCGTCCAGTTTTACATAACCACGCTCTTTGACGCTGAGGCAAATCTGACTGGTTTTCAGTGTGAAAACAAAATATTAAAACGGTTGTTGGGGTTCTTTCTGAACAGAACTTGATCGGTATTTTAATAATTTGGGGGGTGAGTTTAAGACTGTAATTGGCGAGCTATCTCGGGGTATATTCTGCGGCTGCAAGGGCCACCAGTGAGTATTCTCGGGGCCAACGGGGAAAGGGTTTAAGGAAAGAAAAAGGGGATGGGATAAGGAATGTCTTCTCAGTTTCCCCCCAAATATCAAGCTACTGTAGAATAACAACGTATTAATGTAAGTCGTGGCCTTTCAGGGAAAAAGAAAAAAATGAGTGCATTTTTGCTTTCTACAGCAGTCTGAGTTTCCCCAGAGGACTCATCACTGTTTCCTACCACATTGAACTTAAACATCATTGACTTGTTAAGTCACAGACTTTCAGCTGAGGAAACAGACCACAGTGGTGACTGGATGACTGGCTAGTTCAAGGTCCTATGGCAAGTGAGTGGCAGAACCAGGACCGGAAGTCATCCATGTCTCAGCTCTGTAATGAGAGGTGATCTCTGAATTGTCTTTAGTCGAAGGATCTGGTCCCAGTTACCTGGCCAGTGATCTCTGCTCCCCGGGGCATGGTGGTTCTAACTAAGCATTAAACTTTGCTTGCTAGGTTGACTTTTTTTAATAGACTTTATTCTTATAGAATTCTTAGGTGCACAGTAAAAGTAAGTGGAAGGTACAGAGATTTCGCATAGACGCCCTGCCTACCCCACCCCACCCCCACACATAGCTGTTCCTATTAATATCACCCACCAGAGTGGTACATTTGTTACAACTGATGAACCTGCACTGAAACCTCATTATCACCCAGAGTCTATGGCTTACATTAGGGTTCATTCTTAATGTACATTATGTGGATTTAGATAGATTTATGATACGTATTTACCATTATAGCATCATACAGGGTAGTAGTTTCACTGCCCTAAGAATCCTCTGTGCTCTGCCTGTTCACCCCTCGCCCCACACCATCCCCCCACCCCACAGCCACTGGCAACCCCTGAACTTCTGTGTACCAAGTTTTGCCTTTTCTGGAATGTCATAGCTGGAATCACACAAGATGTAGCCTTTCCAGATTGGCCTCTTTCACTTAGTAATATGCATCTACATTCCCTTCATGTCTTTCCATGGCTCAATAGCTCATTTCTTTTTAGTGCTAAACAAAGGTCCATGGTCTCGGTGGACCACAGTTTATTTATCCATTCACCCACTGAAGGACATCGTGGTTGCTTCCAAGCAGGTTGACTTTTTGAATGTGCAGAGATGGATTATTCAAAACCTTCCTCATCAGAATAAGATTCAGTTAAATCTCATTGTGGGAGAGGAAGAAACTTCACCCTCAAGGTTCTAAAAGTGGGTCTAATAATCAAATACACAAGAGACAGACTAGCAAGAGAAACTGACCAAATTTAATTACGTACATAAGTATGGGAACTCCACATACCATGAGAGCCAGAGACCCCACACACAAGAGCTTTAAAGACAAAAAGGGAGAATGAGGTATTTATGGCATTCTGAGCTAAGGAGGAGAAGGTAAGGCACCTACCTGGGGCTTCAGAGGAGGGGAAGGTGACTGCAGGCGATGAGAAGGGATGTTCAGTGATTAGACACTTGCCCTGTCCTACAGAGAGCTGATAAAATGTGATTTCTGGTGATGACTCCTACTACGGGCCAGGCCTCTAATTTAAATTCTTTAAGAGAGAGGTAAAAGCTTCTCGTGAGCCTGTAGAGTTTTTTTTTTTTTTTTTTCCTTTTTGGTATGTGGGTAGCCCCCTGACTGGGAAATCGAACCCAGACCACAGCGTTGACAGCGCCAGTGCCGAAGCCTTAAGCCACTACACCATCAGGGAATTCCCTAACCCTGTAGAGTCTTGATTGCCTTCAGCTCAAAGTAATTCACACGCCAAAGTAGCGCATCTTGGGGTGACTCGTACAGAACCCCTACATCATTAAGTCCATTATCTCAAATTAAATCTCTGATAAAATCCATTAAAATGGTGGTTCTCTGGACTTTTCAGATTTCACAAAACAGTAAATTAACAAAAATGTTTGGGAATCTGCATTGGGTTAATTTTACTGAGTAACTACGCATGTTGTTATTTTAAACCTATCATGTATGATCCCACTATTATAAAAGACATTTTAACTCAAGAAGTAGTACACAATCTCAGAGTACATCACAGTGAGATAAATTCCTTTATGAAACACTCTTGGATTGTTCCTGTTTTTCTGATTTTGCACAAGTCAGTAAAATTTTTGTCATCCAACAAACAGCCTACAGAGCAGCCCGGGAAAATGCCGTTTGAAGGAACTAACCCCGGTTACAAAAGCTCCCTGCAGAAGAGCACTTTTGCCTTGAAGGCGTGGCTTTCTTCAAGAGATGATGGACCTGTCCAAGCTGGGTAAGAAAACAATGAGGGCGGAAAGGACGTCTTTTTAACGCTGGCCTTCCAAAGGCCTTCCCGGGAGAACCGTTGTCCACATGACAGAACGTGCCTGAGGCCTAAGACGCACTGAACGTAGAGCGGGAGGTGGGCAGGAGCTGGGAGAGAAAATTTCCTTCTGTGAATGCAAACATGCCGGACCCCTCAGACGGAGGTTAGGTCCTAGGCGGGTGGTGAAGACTCGCCGTGTGGGGTGAAGACTCGCCCCGTGGGCCTCTCACAACACTCGCATTCAGCAAATGCAGAGAAGGAGGAGAAGGGAGCGGGTAACAACCCCCGAGAGAAACTGAGAAACCAGAATTCCTGCTTTTATTTACTCAGTGGCTTGGGGGCAGACGGCGGACTCCCAGCCCGCGGCTTTCCAGGACACCACGCAGTCATTAGCCCTATCCACTCAGACGATGCTGGAGTTTCTTGATAAACAACGTTTGGTTTTGACAAAGCACGCACGTTCCTCATGCGGGTTTACACACTTCACTTCATGTGCCCAGACGTTATGGTGTCTGGGGGAAACTATTAAAAACAACACCACACCTCCATCCCTTTGTGGGATTGACTAGGTATATTCATGTCAGGATATAATTCTTATGATTCTTTTCGGTCCTAGGACTGTAGCCATGGTCTGCTGGATCAATAATGGTGCATTTTGTTGTCTCTTACAGCACTCTGCGTCTAATAGCAAAAGTCAAGCTGGGGCTCTTCCTAGATAACAGTGACGTTCAGGGCACGTCCCCAGGCTCAGTGTGCTCCTGAGGGAAAGAGTGGCTTGTACGGGTCCCTACCTGCAGGAAAACAGGAAACCACAAGAGCTTGGAATGAGAAGAGGTTCTTGCCACAACGTCGCTCCTGAACTTGACATTGTGCCCAGAGAGCTCGTTTCCTCAGAAAAGCTGAAAGAAAACATTGTAGGTGGGCTGAAAAAGGGGGAGAAGTTGAAAGAAGAACAATTGTTTAGGTTTATGAAGTCTCTGCTATTAGATTAAACTTTGGTGGCTTAGTACAGTTCTCCCCGGAGAGAAGTCAGGGTAGGTGGTGAAGCTCTTAGGGATGTTCTAGAAACGTTCAGGAGAAGGTTAAAGGTCTTTCTCCTCTCCCTGCAACTCAGGCTCTTGTCACCGTAAGAGCTGTGATGTTTGACTTCTAGATTTTTACATAATTAAAATAATTTTAAATATAAAACAGGAAGTAAAAGGAAATGTTAAAACAATGTATCCTCATTATAGAATTCTGGGGAAATAGAAACAGAAAATGATCGCCATCACGTCAGCACCTGACTCCACCTCAGAGGCATTTCTTCGTGTTACTCGTCCTGTGTATCTTGTGTTCTTTTTAGAAACAGCTGCAAGCACGGTGTCCTAACAACCGTGTATTCTTTGGTCACTTTTCTGTGCGTGCCTTTTACCACGTCACCACTTAGTTGACTTGGGTCCCAGCCAGTGTCTTTAGCTAGCTTGCTGACTTACCTCCATGACTGCTTCTCAGAAGGTTGTAACAACGCAGCTGTTCAGAAACTAGAGACCTGCGTGGTGTCACCCCTGAGTTAAAGTGGAGAAGAAACTGTTACTGAATCACACACGTACTCAGTGGAACCCAACCTTGGGGAGGGGCGGGAGGTGGGGGCAGCCTTCCTATTCTATGTCCCAGAGCTGTGAGTTCTCCGTAGGTGGTCTCTGTTGTTCTACATATATTTTTGTAATCATTAAAGATTTCTAATGGTTAAGGCAGCTGTTAAAGGCCAGGGTTTCTTTGCAAACCAGGCCCCGCCCCCCAACCCCCAGATTCCCCCCACTACCTCCCACTCTGCCGGGCTCCACGGTCTGCCCCCACCTCCTCTAGGGTTTCAGTTGAAGACACTGGGCTCTGTCCTTCAGCCCTTCAGCCGACCTTCCTGTAACTGAGTTCTCCCTGTGGACCAGTGGGAGCAAAGCTCCACTCCGTACCTGTGTGCAGAGGAGTCAGGAAGGATTGAGTATCAGGGCCTCCATCCAATTAGTCAAGAGGAAGTTCTTCATCAGCACCGTGCCCAGCATTTTCCCCAGGCTTTGCTGAGGCAAAAGGAAAAGAAAAAAAAGAGAAAGAAAAAGAAAGCACAATGTCATGCTCCCCATGCCCAGGAGCCCCCAGAACCAATCAGAGGACATGCGAGCCCCGCTAAGAGACAGACTTTAAGGGCGGTGGCTCTCATGGCCATGAGCATCTCCTGCTCTCTGAGAACTAGATGGTTCAGTGCACAGAACATAAACCTATAAAAGTTCTTAAAGTGGATTGTGGTGATGGCTACACCACATCGTGAACTTACCTAGTGCCACTGAATTGTACACTTCAAAATGGTGCCAATGGTCAATTTTATGTTACGGTGTTTCACTGCAATTAAAAAATAAAAAAGAAAGAAACTCAGTTGCTTCTAAAGCCTAAGATCCATTCTTGATTCTCTCCTTTACTCACGACCCATCCCTCAGGAAGTCTTGTCACCTCTACATCCGGAAGACTTCCGGAATCACTCTCTCCAGCTCCATAGCTGTGCCCTGCTCCAAGCTCCCGGTGCCCCACCGCAGTAAGCCCGACTCCTGCCTCACCTCCCTGATGGGCCCTTCCCCTCCTGCTCCCCAGAGAGATCGTAAGTGAGCTCAGTGCTCCACGCTTGCAACGCCTGGCTCCTGGGAGAACAGCCAAGCTCCCTGCCTGGCCCCCAGGCCCCAGGTGACACATCTCAGTTGCTGCTTCAGCTCCATCCCTGCCACTTGCTTTCTTGTTCTCCATGTTCCAGTCACTCTGGCTGTCCTCCCGCTCTTTGAACACTCTTGTCGTTTGAAGCCACCCAGTGTGTGGTCACTGGTTAGGACAGCCCCAGGACGCTGCTGGCACACTCCACCCGTGTGTGTGCTCTGATGCCAAGTGGGCCGTGTAAACCAGGATGATAATCTCTGGCACGTCCATCGTGCTCCAGCCCGAGAGCTAAGGGAAGGCTGTTCGTGTCCTCCTGCCCGGTGGTGCCCTCAGCAGCTCGCAGAGTGCCAGGGTGGGTGCTCAGCAGGGGGAGCATGACAGACTCACTGCTCAGGTAGGGGCTATGGAGCCGAGACACGAGCGTCACGATGGATCCAGGGGGCTGGGCCGCTCATGATAACCCTGAGTTCAGACAGGCTTGGGTGTCGTTTCAGCCTTGTCCACACCAGTCTGCAGTCCCTCAAACCCAGCCCTGAGGGTCCAGTTGCCACAGTCCCCCTGAGCTTAACCACTGTGGAGAGGGTCTTGAAGCCTCGTTCTCTGACTGGTTCCTGTAGGATTGTTGGAGCTGGGAGCGCAACTGCCAGGATGGCGGGAGTGAACAGGCTTTGCCCTTGGTTCCTCATTTGCCCCAGCTGTTGGTGCACCCCCACATCAGGTGGCGTTCCCAGGCAAAGGAGGGAGGACTGGTGGACGACAAAAGTGGTGGGGATAGCACACCAGAAAGCGGGAGAAACAGCAGGTCCCAGGAAAAAGCAAGGACATCAGAGTTGGTCGGTCAGTCAAAAGTGGTTCTGCACAAAGAAGGCTGTGCTCCGTCTTTTGGGCACACAGGAGGAGAGAACCCCCAAGTCCGCAGGCAGGAACGGGCAGCTGCGTTGGGGAACAGCAAGCAGGTCGTGTTTTTCCTGAGGCTGCACCTGTTTTCTGTTCCCTTTTCGGCTGTGGCTTTTTCCACTTTATCTTTCCTGCCCCGCCTTCTCTGGGGGGCTCTGTGCTCCTTTCCAACACAGTCCTTCCCGCCTCATTGGAGGTACACAGGAGCCCCGCACCACCCCCTGCTCCCTCCTGTGCCTGTTCGTGCCACCAGGGCAGGGACAACTGACCTTCCGTCACTGGGTCAGTGAGGGACACGTGGCCAAGCGGATGGCATCGGGCAGCACAGAGACGGAACAGGAGGTCGACTGCTGTTTCTCTCTGCTGCCTTTTATGGATGTTTTCCCCACGTTGTTTCCAAACGCAGAAAGGAGCAAAAATTCATGTAAAGCAAGGCACGAAGTTAAAGAAAGGAAAAGAGCCGAGGAAGACAGACAGGTGACGTTCCCGCGGTAAAAACGGGAGGCTTACCTGAAGGTCGGGCAACAAGGCAACCCGACAGTTTAGCGAGAAGCTCGCTCCATGTCACGGTAAGGTAGGCCCACTCAGTAGGCGCGTTAGCGGCGCGAGGACCTGCGAGAGTTAAAACGAGGTTCCTCTCCCGCTTTAGGAGGAGAATTTCTCAGCTGGAGGTCGGAAATGGCCGACGAAGAATGGACGTGAAAGGAGGGAGGCTGCCACCTGCGCCGGAAGTTACACTCTGAGAAGTGAGGGAGGGTGTGTGTGACTGGGGACACACGCACGCACCCACGCACGCACCCATGCACCCACGTACGCACCCACGCACGCACGCACCCCCGGACGTACGCACCTGTGCACGCACGCACGCACCCATGCACCCACGCACGCATGCACCGATGCACCCAGTACGCACCCACGTACGCACCCACGTATCCACGGACGTACGCACCTGTGCACGCATGCACGCACGCACCCACGCACGCACGCACCCACGTACGCACCCACGCACGCACCCACGGACGTACCCACCTGTGTATGCATGCACGCACCCACGCACGCACGCACCCACGTACGCACCCACGCACGCACCCACGGACGTACCCACCTGTGTATGCATGCACGCACGCACGCACGCACGCACACTTTGCCTTAGAATGACTGTGTGGGCCTCGGCTTATTATAAGAAGCTTCTGGGTGGGTCACGATGGGGCAAAGGCAGGGTGGGAGAGTGACACTGGAAGGGGTGGCCTTTGCGTGGTGGCACTGGACTAGCCCTGGGTTGAATCTTTAAAAAATCATTTTGTGGTCAAATGAAAAGCACACACACAACAACAAAAATTTAAAATAACAGATACAGAGAACAGATACAGAGAACCATGTAAAACAAATGTATGGCTTTAATAAACTATTATAAGAGGAACACCTTTGCAACCACTACCCAGGTCTGAACACAGAACTCCAGGAGTTCCCTGGTGGTGTAGTGTAAGGCTTCAGCGCTGTCAACGCTGCGGCCTGGGTTTGATTCCCAGCCAGGGAAGTACCCACATAAAGGTAGAACTCTTCCCCAAAGTCCTTTCTGTGTGCCCACTCCCTCCCTCAGGTGCAGCCCGTCCTCTGACTTTTATAGGAATCACAAACATGAGCTTTTTATCACACAGCTGGGCACACCAGACACTACAGTTTACTTAGTCTTGTTCATTTTTCAATTGGATGTGCCTCTTCAGCCTCTTTAATTTCTAGATTTCCCCTGGATTCTTCCCTTCCCTACAGTTTCTCTTTGGCAGGCCTGAAGAGTTTCCCACAGTCTGGATTTTGCTGGTCGTACTCTCTCCATGCTGGGAAAGCCCTCGGCTACTATTTGAGAGAATAGCAGGTATACATGGAACAACCCCGGGACAGGGACCTGACTGTCATCCCCTCTCTGACACTAACTGGGAAACGATCTGGCTGAGCCGGGTGAGTGGTTAGTTGGTGGTGCAGTGGCAGGGGCCACGGAATCCATCAGAGCAGCAATCCATTTTTGGTTCCAGGACTTAGGACTCTCTGGGTCTGTTTCCTCATCTATATAAAGGACATGCTATTCATGGCACAGGGTCATTGCAAGGATTCAAGGGGAAAAGCTCTGGCTGCTCCTGACACAGAGTAGGTATTTTCTGCTCCTATTCCTATTCCTTACTCTTACTATTATTACTAGAAATCATTCTGGGGAGATCTCCTATTTTTATTACTTACTTTATTATTACTAGGAATTGTTTTGGGCAGATCAGTTTACCTCTGCGAACTTCAGGTTGGGCATCCAAAGAATCAGTCCTTTTTCATAACATAGTAAAAAAACCACACATGCCTTTAACCCTCTTCCCGTTTGCCCCGAGAACACTCACTGGCGCTGGCGGCTGCAGCGTTTATCCTGAGATAACACACAGATTATAGTCCTAACCTCACCCCCAAAATCATTAAATACTGATCATCACATACATTTGTTACATTAGGATCAGCGACAAGTTCTGTTTAGAAATAACTCTTAGAACAGTTTTTATATTTTATTTTCACATTAAAACCAGTCAGATTCGCTTCAGCCTCAAAGAGCGTGTCTATGTAAAATCGAGTGTGGCAAGGGAGCTGCGCTTTATTTTTCTAAACAGCAAAGACGTCGTAATGAGTGGAAATGTGTGCCTGCTTTTCTTCCTGCAGAGCTTCTCCTCTGTTAGCTTTGGTGTTGGAACGTGTTTCAGACAAGTGAGTCAGCTGAGGTGAGGCTGGTAATTTGCTTGGGCCAGACATGTGTCAGCCTTCCTCTGGGTGCTCACTGTGCACCTCGCTGAGAACTGGCTGGAGTAACCGGAAAACATGCCCTGCCTTCCCTGTAGGTCTGTTTTGAGACTCCAACAAGATGATCACGGTTCCGCAAGTCTCTTTGAACGCGAAGGCACTGGCCAGGGGCTCATGCCGTCTGATGTATTTCACCCTCACAGAGCTGTCCTGCCACCGGGCTGCTGGCTGTGTGGGACTAGAAGTCCCGACCCCCAGCTCAGGGTAAAGCGTGCAGAGTACCTAGCTAGGTCTCATGCCTTGCAACCCCTTCAGTTAAAAGCAATTTAAACTGTTTTCAGGCGGGAGGAAACCCTGCCGCCATCTGCATTCAGCGTGGAGGGAAGAACGGCCTTTGCGCTCAGGGTGGCTGGTGGGAGTGGACGGAGGAGGCTGGGGGCCGAGCGGGGCAAGGGCAGGGGGCAAGTGATGGCAAAGGAGTCACCCTGACAAGAGATGCTCAGAGCCTGGATTCGGAAGTGGCAGAGCAGAGAGGACCCGTTTGAGAAACGTTATTTTGTCTCTTGTTAAATTTCACTTTCTGTTTTGGGAACACTCAGACTCACACACAAGTAGTGAGAATAAATAGTATAATGACCCCCCACCCCTACGCAGCCCCCATATTCATCAGTTATCAACAGTCTGCCCCTAAGAGGTAGTAGGAGGTGAGGTTGAGAGGACTTGGTGGTTGATTAGGTGGAGGGGAGAGGATGGGGGTGAGGGGAGGAGAGCTAAAGCGGGAGAAGTATCCAGAATGGCCCTGGGCTGCTGGCCTGGGGCTGGGGGATAATGCAGGATGCTGAGCCAGTCTGGAAGACCATGAGCTGGGTGAGCAGAGGCTCTCTGTGGAGTGGGGCTGTGAGGATGTCACACTGATGCCTACTCAATAGATCAGCAAAGGACACAGGTGGTGGGGTCATCCACGAGCCCTCCAAGCCTCCTGCAAGGAGGCCTAGCCCACAGGAAGCTGGTGGAGCATCTGGTTTGTTTCTGCTCTTGTCTTTACATGTTGCTTTTGACCTTTGTGGGTTTCTGAAAATGAAAAATAACCACCTAGCCCTTTCACTGGCCACCCTCCCACCAAGAGTTTTAGCATAGGAACAGAAGGATGCTAGAGTGTTCTAGAAAGAGACCAGACAATGTAACAAGGCAGACAGTTCCACCTTGTGGGGGCTGCCCAGCTCTGCTCCAGGGGTATCCTTGCTAGGCAAAGGACCCAGCTCTACTCCCCCAGCTGCCCACATTCTTCCTCTGCTGGGAATACACTGGGGTGGGAGGTGTAGGAGACAAGAAGTTTCCCAAGGCAGGTCACACTGACCTACAGATGGAGATGGGGAGCAGGGCCCCCTCATATCCCAGACAAGCAACTGCCTGTCTCATTTTATGTCAGGGTGACACTAACTGGTCTCCTCGGACATGCGGAGGTTCTTGCTTATCTTCCTCTGGTTGTAACCAGTGATGTTATCGCCCTGCTTGGCTGCCGGTCCTAATCCTAACGTGACTCTTCCTTATCACAATTCATGCAATTATGGCCAACGCCAAGGGTGCCCTCTGGGTCAGATTTTATAACCCCTTGGGGTGTAAATAACTCTTTGAGATATAGACCTGAGTCACCTAATGTGTGCTCATTACCCAGGAAGTCCTTTGTCATTCTGTCCAGTCTTACCCGTGTTCTTTCCTTCGCCTGCTAGCCAAAAAGGCAAAACAAATGAATCTATTAAATTCCTACCTGCTTTGCAAAACCTGCTGCACTGGATTTGTATCCTTCGTCACCTTGTCATTCGGCGATTTCAGTGTTGCGTCATCTCCCCGTGTGGATTCAGAGCTCCCTGGGGACACGATGTTCCTCTCCTCCAGAGGCAGGTGTGCAGAGCTCTCCAAGTCTGATTCATTCCCAGGGCCCTCGCAGAGTTTTGGTCGCAGCAGCCTCCTGCCCAAAACTTTGAGGTGGAGTCCTAAGACCCTGCACAGTCCAGGACATTTTTTTTTTCCTTTTTTGGTTTTTGTTTAGTTCCCTGAGTGGGGATCGAACCCAGGCCGCGGTGGTGAGAGCATATCCAGGACATTTTGAACTGATTTCAGTGGCACTGACACTGTGGAGATCTTCAGAGTGGCCCAGAGGGCACGTGTGGCCTTGGGGACATCTGGCCCCAGGGTGAGCCTGTTCTGAGAGTCACGTTTCCGTTGCTAAGACTTATATATTTAGGAACTTCAACCTCGTTTGGTTCCAGTCTCTGCTCAAACCTGCCCAGAAAGCAGAAGGTTTGCTGAGGGGCAGGTGGAGGTGTGAAGGGGGTGTCGTCGACTTCCTCAGTGTTGTTATAGATCAATACTTCCGTCAAATACTTTAGAAATTACTACTGAAAGGGGGCAGAACATGCCACTCCACAATGTGCCCCTTTGGCGTAAGGATTAGTTTGCACTAAGAGGGCTTCTGACCCTCCCCTTTTTCTTCCTAAAAAGAAGAGAAAGAAGCCCCAGATGGGACATCCTTATCATCAAGGACAGGAAGTTGAAGCCAAGAGAATTGTATACGAACAGACCTGGTTAAAATAATTCTTGTCTTCCGTTAGCCTCCCATACGTTTCAGTTACTTATCTCTGATGGTCTGTCTTTGTTTTATCTAATATAAAAACACTTAGGTTTTGTCACGTCTTGGAGTCTTCGTTTCCTTATGAGGGCTCTCATGTTACCTGAAACTTTTATCAAATAAATGGGTATGGTTTTCTCCCATAATCTGTCTTAAGTCAATATAATTCTCAGGCCCAGTGTCCCCTACACTCGAAAAGGAAATTTTAAGAAGGACTTACAAAAACACGAGTCCCATTTTCATTATTAGACTCAGCAGTCAGAGAGTTATTCTCCCAGATTGCTGGGAAGCTTCTAAAATATTTCTCTGACCGTCTGGGCGTGTGTTCTCCCTGGGCTGCTGGGACCAGCCCCTGTCCCTGGCTGGTGTACAGTTTGTGTAGCACAACTTGCATGATGTGCTCTGTTTTACTCAAATGCATTCCGTACTACACTACGTTAAGCGATGTAATAATTAGGTCATACTGTAAAACGATATGTGTCCTTCCCCGATTTTCTCCCCCTCGCTCCCAGCCCACCTCCATCTCTTCCTCTTCTCCTCTAGCCTTCCTTCTTTCTCCAGAATCCCCATCGCCAACCGGGCTGGCTCAGCCTGTTGATGAGTTCATTTATCTCTGTGTGTTGCAACTTCTCGGGAGAAGACCTGGGAACGGGGCCGAGAGCTCACGCTGAATGGGAGCAGTGCCTCCGGTCCTATCTTGGCGACTGGAATGACTGCTCGTGCTGCAGGAGGACAGATAAGACAGACTTGTTTGCGAAGCAGCCGAGCAGCTGTAAGGTATGTTCCGGGTTTCCGTTCTAGGGAGGTTCCAACCCTGGGAGCCTCTGGCTTTGCTCCCTCTGGTGCAGTGTGGGTGCCTGTCACCCCAGAAGCCACTCAGGTCACCCCCACCTTCCCCGTGGGCTCCAGTTCTGGCTTGGTGGCCTTACAGCTGTCTCGTTCCCGGGACCCAGCCTGTGGGCTCCTCCGTGTGGCCCTCGGCTTCCTGATCACCACAGGGAGGGTCCTGTGGGCCCTGCCCCCTGCCCTCGGCGGTTGCCAGACGATGCTGTCTGTTCCTCCTCCTTTGCTGCGATGCCCACTCGGTGGGCTGTGGGAGGCCCAGCTGCTGTGCAGATAAAGCCCAGAGGTAAGAGCCGTCTGAAGCTCACTGAGGAAGGGCCCGGGGCGGGTGCCGCACTTACTATTAAATCATAGGAAGTGGGGCCACCTACTTGTCTGCTGCGGAGTCTGGGGGTCAGGAGTCCGCCGGGCAGCACTACAGTGGGCAGGATGTCGAACCCTGCTCACGGCTTAGGGGAGACGATCGCAGGGACGGGGCACGGATGTGCAGGAGGGTGCGAGCAGCGAGGCCACTGGCTCTGATTCGTCCGCGGCGCTTCCGGCTCTGGTCTGCGCGTTGGCTGGCACGGCCGTGCTCCGCGCTATTCGTTCTGGGCACAGACTCAGGAACCCAGGGGAAGGGCCTCTCGTGGCCACGCCAGAGGCTTGACCAAGGCATACGGTCACCTCCGCCCTACTGGCCAGAGAAAGTCACGTGGCCAAGCACAAAAATCAAGGTGTGGGGGAGTAGAGCCCGCCCACAGTGAGGCAGGGGGGTGAAGACAGTGGAGCCAATCGTGCAGATGTTCTCCCGATAAAAGCATTCGTTGGGAGGGAAATCAGAACAAGTCACCCCGAGAAATGCCTCTGTGGAATGGGGATTGCTTTGCACTAAAGACAACTTTACTGTGAGCTCGAGAGAAACTTCTGCCCCTCCCTGGATGACCTAGAAGAACTGGAATTAGGGGCCTTGCCTCTAATTAGAGATTATCAGAGATGGCCTCTTTTGACCTATCTACAGGGCAGGACAGACCTCTATTTACTGAATGTCTGTTCTTCTTAGTCTGCAATGACCTTTTGAAGTCCCCAAGGCCCCTGCCTCATCCCTAGCTCAGAGTGTCTTACATACCTCAGTCCCCCTGTCTGTCTCATCCTCTCCTGCAGGTGGGGTCTCTGACTCTCTCATGTTTGTGGGGTTCCCATGCACGTGTGTGTGTGTGTGTGTGTGTGTGTGTGTGTATTAAATTTGGTCATTTTCTCTTGCTGATGTCTCTTTCTATTTGATTATTAAGTCAGCTGGAAGAACCTTGAGGGTAGAGGAAAGTTTCTTCCCTCCCCACAGTGGCATCCAGTTAGGAGTAGGAAATTCTGACCTGGAACTCAGAAAGTGCTTGAAGACGGCTTGGCTCTTCTGCATTTAGGTAGCAACCGATGCCCCACAAGTGACTGAGTTGTCTGGGGACAGCGTACCCGGATGGAGCGAGAGCCGTCGGGCTCAGAAATGGAAGAGCATGTAGGGGATTCGGACCCGCTGAGGGCAAGGAGGGACGGAGTCTGAAACCGAACAAGGCGGACGCTGTGGCCCCTGGAGAGTGCCGGACAATGTGCTGGGCTTTGCTCTTGGGGGGCACCTTAGAGAAAGGAATTTTGGTGGCTCCGTAGGGCCCACATCCCATCTGCCATGGATTCAGACAACAGGAGGCCAAACGGGGCTGTTCTTTCAAGCCGTGCAGCTGTCCAGCCGTGGTCCTCTGCCATCCGCCCTGCTCTGCTCTGCACGGTCAGTACCTTGCACCGTCGTCAGCGGCAGTGTTCACCGTGGGGTGACTTTCAACTGACATCACCTTCCTCCCTTCCTGTTTTAAGAAACATTGTTATTAAAAAAAAAACAAACAAACAGAGAGATGACCGCTAGGAAAGGATGCTGTATCCAGAGAGGGTATTGTATTGTCTATAAATAGGAGCGTTTCGGTCTCTGCCCTACACAAAGGTGAATTCATGGTCAGTGCCCTTGAGGAACTTACTGTCTGCAGGGGAAGTGAGTGCACGCACCTCCCAGGAATTCAAGGCAGGGTGCCAGGAGGCCTGAGCCAACTCAGCAGCCATTTGCAATGATGGCGTTGAGGACAGAGTGGCTAATTCTGACCCTTAGGTCAGGTCTGAAAAGGAGGAAGCGCTGGGGGAGTGGGCTGCCCTGGAGAACAGAGTGGGAAGGCATGGGGCTGGGGCGGGGCAGCAGGGACTGTCTTACTGAGAGTGTGGGACGAAGACAGGGGGTGAGGCTGGAAGGAAGTGTGGGGCGCCATCACCGGGGACAGCCAGTGCCAGGGGGATCCAGGCTCACACGCTGCAGGCCACGGGGTGCCACTGTGGGTGTCTGAGGAGGAGAGTGGCATAATCAAGCTCACATCTTGGAAGGCATCTGGTAGCAGTGTGCAAATGAATTGGCTGTTGGGAGCCACAGGGAGGCTGTGGCCTCCGAGCGTGGAGGGGCAGCTGCAGCAGAGGCACGTTAAAGAGAGCCAAGGGAGTGACATGATGGCTTCGCGAGGGCGGCTCATGCACCCGCGGCATCCGGCTGTTTCCGTGCGCAGGGGGAGCCACTGACCTGAAGCTGGTTTGGTCTGTGCACACATGGTGACGTGAAGGCCCTACCTGATGTGATGACAACATGGCTTTGTGAAATGGACAGTACTTCCTCCAGATGGTGACTTCCCTGCCAGGGGTGTCATCCAAACAGACCTGTCACTTCCTGTGGGTGTCTGCTGACAGCAGACGGCTCCTGCTGACCTCAGCGCTCCTGAAGTAATAGCCAGGCTGTCAGAGGGGTTTCTCCACTCGCCGATGTCTGCTGGCCCCTCTGGTTTGACACCCACATGTGGCAAGGCGCTGACTCACTTCCCGGAGCCTGAGGAGTGCTCCGGCTTCTTCCTGGAGGAACAAACCCTGCGGACACCTCCTCTCGTAAAGTTCACGGGCAGGGATGGAGGCCATCGGACTTAACAGCAGGGGCCTGGAGTTCCAATTTCATCTCTCGCGCTGTTGGGAGGGGGGCGTTGGGTGGGCAGTGTGGCCCGAACTGTGTGGGGCTGTGGTTACGCCTAAGCCAGGCCCTTGATGGGACCGGAACGTTTCTCCCGGTCGTGTAGAGGACTTGCGTGATCTGCTGCGCGATGCACACACTGACGAGCTCTTGTGCAGTCATTCAAGACACGTCGATCGGCAGACACTGTTCTAGGCTCCCGAAACATGCTCAAGGGGAGGCACGTACAGACGCTGCTTCTCTTTATTTTTTAAGTGATTTGTTTAGAGAGTTTTAGGTTTACAAGGAAACCGAGAGGGAGGTACAGAGATTTCCACACGCCCCCTGCCCCCACACATGCCTAGTGTCCCCCGTGTCACCATCACTCACCAGACCCGTCCCTTTGCTTTTACCAGGCATGAACCCACACGGACACGTCACCGCCGCCCAGGGCTCACTGGGACCGCTGTGTGCTCTGCGGGTCTGGACAACCGAGAAGTGATGTGCGTCCGTGGTCACAGCATCGTGCGTGTGTCCCCGCCCTGACACCCCCTGCTGCTCACCCCTCCCCTCACCCCCGCCAGCCCTCGTCCTCTCACTGCCTCAGTTTCGCCTTTTCCCGAATGTCGTGTGTTAGAATCCTACCGTAGGCCCCCCCCTCAGACTGGCCTCTTCCCCTTAGTCACGTGCGTTTACGTTCGCGCCACGTCTTGTCACGGCTGAGAGCACTTTTCTGTCCAGCACTGACTAACGCCCGTGTCTGGACGGACCGCCGTTTGTCCGTCACCGACTGAAGGACATCTGGGTGCTTCCAAGTCTTGGCAAACGAGCAAAGCCGCTGTAAACATCCGTCCGCAGGTTTTCGTGTGCATGTTAAGTTTTCAACAAACACCGAGGAGCAGGGTCGCTGGCCTGGGTGCAAAGAGTGTGTTTGGTTGTAAGAACCCCGCCGAGCCGTCTTCCAAAGCAGCTGCCCCATTTGCACCCCCTCCCCAGCAGGAAGCGAGGCTCGCGGCTGCCCCACCTCCTCGCCACTGGTGCTCAGGCGGCCACTCCCGTGGGTGGCATCCCGTGGTTGTGTCACCTGCATGTCCCTGATGACGTGTGAGTTATCTGTAAATCTTCTCTGGCGAGCTGTCTGCTAAGGTCTTTGATCCATTTTTTAATCAAAAATTTTGTTTTCTTGTTGAATTGTAAGATTATTTGTATATTTTGGGTAACAGCCCGTTCTCAGATGTCTTTTGCAAACGTTTTCTCCAGCGTCTGGCTTATCTTCTAATGCTTAAGTGCTGTCTTTCTCGGAGCAGAAGTTCTTCGTTTTCGTCGGACCGTGCCCTCGCGCGGAGCTTGCGTGTGCTCCGGGGACAGCCCTGGCCGCCCTGGACCGTCCCTGCACTGGGCTCCTGGCTGCCCCCACTCGGGGACTGCCTACTGCACGCCGGCATCCGTGCCGGACCCGCGTTCCGGCTCCTTCCCTAACGGCTGTCTCCTGCCGTCACAGTCCCGGCCTCCCGTCCCGTCCCGTCCCGTCCCGTCCCGGTGAGCCGCTGTCCCGACACATTTCGTGCGTGTGTGCTCGTGGTTGCGGGATTTCAGGCTGTCGTCCGCGCGCGTATTCTAACTGACCCTTAGGTCAGATATGTGCCCGTCTGGTAGGCCGCTGTCCCTGTTCTCTCAGCCCTGCGTGAGGGAGCCCACCTGTGTCGCTCAGTTCTATCAGAACTACCAGAGAACCCCAGGAAGGGCCACGCCCACGCCCCCAGACTCAGTGGGCAGCCCCGCCCCTGCTCTCTGACCCCTCCACCAGGCAGGCCACACACGCAGCCTACTCAAAACTCACTTCTCCTCCCTCGACGTAGGGCTTCCTTCTACTTCTGTCTTAACGTTTTGTGCTTACGAACTGTGACAAATCATCATTTATAACACGGGGTGAGCACTTCCCACGTGCCAGGCGCTGCTCTAAGCGCTGACCAGGCATGCACTTATTTAGTGTTCACACAGCCCGCTGAGGTGGGCGGAATCACTGTACCCATCTCACAGAGCATAAAGTCGAGGCCAAGCTCCTCCCTGCCAGGAACGAGCAGAGGAGGGATATGAACCCAGGCCCGCAGAGCACAGAGCACGCACGTCAACCACCGTGTCATGCTGTCCCTTGTAAGGCACATTACACTCCCGTCCAGATCAAGCACAACGGTCAGAAACTATAAAATACAGGCAGCTGAACTCGGCTTTGACTTTCATTCTGTTGTAACAAACGGTGCCGTGTGACATTCCAGCATCCAGAATCCCCTGGACGAAGACGTGCGGTCATCTCGGTGGCCCTGCTGGTGTGAAAGGCCCCTGCCACCTCACTCGGCAAAGAAAGCCCCGCTAACTCGTCAAGGCCTCTGTGCGTTGAAACTGTGTCCGGCAAACATGCGGTTAACGGGAGCATCCATCGCCCAGCCCCGCCGGACAGCAGGGCACTTGTCACTGTGTTTGGCAGATGCTCTTTGTCCCCTTTGTGTAACTGAATCCCAGCGATGACCGCCGCCTGCCTCCCGGAGCCCGGGCTGGCTCTGGGGCCTCTGTCCTCCCCGGTGACCCACTGTTCTCAGCTCCGTGGCTTTCTGTGCCATCATCTTGTTTATACCCCGTCGTGGTTCCTGCTCGTGATCTCTATGTTCCTCCCTCCTTCTCTCGTGCCTCCAGCTTTTAAAGAATCTTTCCTCTCTACACCATCTTTTTACACGTTCTCCCTTCTTTTCCTCTTAGCCTGTCATCCTGTACCTGCATTGGAGCTGGCTCTGTGTAATGTCACTTCCTCTCCTTCCTCCCCTTCCCACCCCCTCTACCCTGGCTCCTGAGCCCCCCAGGTCTGCACAAAGGCTCAGCCACTCTGAGGGCAGCCCCCCTGCTTTACCTTCTTCCTACCAACCGTCCAGAGACCAAGGGAGGCGAGCGCGCACATCCTTACCGTACTGCTGGTCATAGTTATTTCTCCATGTTTTTGTCTCTCTCATAAGATTCTTTGCTCCTTCAAGGCAAAGGAGCACATTTTCAGTGCTTAGCGTCCAGGTGGGCAGATGGGAAACGATTTGGGAGCCGTAACAAGTAACTGATCAGTAATTGTGGAATCTCAGATCCCTCTCTCCTGCAACAGTCAAGTGCCGCCTTGTTCTGTGGCTGTCCAGGGAGGGACATGTCTCAGTTTCCCCTACTAGACTGTAAGCTCCTCAGGTGAGTGGGGCAGGGCCTCTCCAAGAGGATCCCATCCCATTTCCCCCAAAGCCAGCACTGTCACAGCCTGGGTGCTCCCCAAAAGTTGTTAAATTGGCGTGGAGGTCAGAAGCCACAGTTTTCTGCCCAGCGACCTTCAGGGCAGCAGGAGAACAAGGAGGTGACAGGGCCTTGGCCATCCTTGCTTCCTGCTGGGCTCTAGTGAAAGTACAGACTGGGGGTTCAGGATTCAGGAACGCCAGCTGTGCCCTCCTGGGTCTCCCAGTCACACTTTAAGAAGCTATATTGCCACCAGCGCCACCAACGGAGTAGCTGCCAACACACCTATATTCATTTCCTAGGGCTGTTACAGCAAATTGCCCCCAATTTAGGGGCTTAAACCAACACAAGTTCATTACATTAGGGTTTTGGAGGTCGGAAGGCCGAAATGACTCCTGCAGGGCCACGTTCCTTGTGGGGGCTCTGGGGGGAAAATCAGTTCCTTGACTGGTCTTCTAAGGGCTGCCCACATTCCTCGACTCCTGACCGCATCCCTCCAAGTCCTCTGTTTCCATCTTCCCATCTCCTGACCCCCGGGCTCCTGCCTCTTCCTAATTTGACCTTTGTGATTATAGTGGGCCCGCCCAGACAATCCCTCCATCTCAAGCCTAATCATAGCTGCAAGGTACCTTTTGCCAGGTAAGGTGACATAGTCACAGATCCTGGGATAAGGACCTGAGCATCGTAGGAGGCCATTATTGACCTTATTACAGTGCCCCGGGAGGGACACACATGGCAATCTAGTTTTGAAATGTTTCAAGCTTACAGAAAAGTACTGATGGGTGTGACCGCCTCCCACAGAAAAGTACTGATGGGTGTGACCGCCTCCCACGTGAGATTGTCACCATGTCCCCGGACTTTGGACCTTAACCCGGAACTGAGTCTTGAGGCCCTGACAGGAATCAGCCAAGAAGGTGGCTGTGGGGTTGGGGTGGGGTTGGCAAGGACTCTCCAGGCAGAGGGAACAGCACAGGCAAAGGGTGCTCTGGGGGAAGCAGTGTGGCTACACCATGGGAGAGAGACGAGAGGTCGTGAGGGCCACCCCGGGGGGCCCTGTGTGCTGTGCTCCAAGTCATGGGGGGCAGGCAGCCTGAGAGGGAATGTGGTCTGGCTGCTTCTTGGCTGGTGTGACCCCTTGGAGGTTATTCAGCCTTGTTCCTCGCCTTACCTCATCTATAAAACCAACAAGGTACCATATTTCACCATGTATAATCACACTTTTTTGCCCAAATTTGTTAGGGGGAAATAAGGGTGCGCATTGTACATGGATAGTACTAATTCCATGTCTATGTAAATGATTTTAATTCTTTTATTTATGCATATGAGTTAAAAGTAACTCAAATAATCAATAACAATACTGTGGAATAAGATAATTGGGGTTTTTTTAATATAAAAAATTTGTATATATAAAATTTCTTGTACCTATATCTCTTCCTGTGTTTTGTAATTATTTGTTACATTCAATTTCTTGTACCATAATGTTAAAAAATACACGCTAAAATGCCTTTATAATATTAAAAAACAAGTACCTCAATATAAACACATACAAATCTGAGTAGAAAAAATTACAACAAAAGATTTCTTCCCTGAAAATCTGGGCCAACAACGTGGATGCACTTGTATCCAGGAGCGCACAGCCGCGAATTGCGGTGAGTCTCAGACTCGCCAAGAGAACGACAGGAGGTGAGCACGAAGCGCCCGGGACACTGAAAGCGGCGACGCACCCACCATCACACTCCTGTTTGTTATTGTTGTCAGCACCGGCACTCGCCCGGGAGAGGGCAGAGGGCAGGGGGCCCCGAGGGGGACTCCCGGCTTCCGAGCTTTTCCCCGGCTGGCTCTGCGGGAGGTTCCAGGAAAGCCGGGGGCCTGGTGAGTGGTGGGAACTCCCCCGCAGCTCAGCCTCCTGGGGCGCCAGAAAGAAAGCCCGATCAAAGCTTTTCCAGAAGCCAGGACTCCGGACTAGGGACCTCCTGCTGCCAGCACCGCCGGGTGGCCTGGCCCCGCCTCACTGCCTGCCTTCCGGCTCCAGGGAGCAGCGGGACGGCGCCGGCAGCAGGTGCGTGCGCTTAGGCACGCGGACGCGCCCCTACTCTGCACCGCTCCATCCCTGCTCTGATTCATCTTGGGCCCCGCCCCGCGCCCCGCCCCGCCCCGCCCCGCCCCGCCGCTCACCCCCCACTGCACCTTGCTGCTCCGGAAGCCACGTGACTTTGAACTGCTCTCAGCCCTCTGGGGTCTCAGAATTCCATTTCCAAGAACCTGAGAAATCAGAAGCTCCCCAGGATTACCTGTGTTTCTGAGAAGGGACCAGGGGCTGGGGACAGCCAGTTCCCTGTGAACACAGAGCACCCCACTGACCTCTGGGGACACCCTCAGTCATTTGCAGGTAGCCTACCCGTGGTCCCTCACCCTCCTGCGTGGTCCAACAGCTGAAACATTCTTTAACAAAATAGAAAAAGAAGTCAGTGTATGGGAGGTGTAAATAAAAAGAAAGTGAAAACTGCATTCTTATCTAAAAACCTGCATTTTCCCACCCTCGGCCCCTGGGCCCCTGGCGGTCCAACCACGTTTTCCTTCAGGGTGGGCGTGGCTTCCAGTAAACAGTGGTTCCACTGAGCTACCCGACCCGACCCATGAGGAGAACCGGAGAAATGGGGTTGGGCCTCAAAGCCATCTAAGCAGATGGATGTCAGTTCAACCCCCTGACCCATCCAGAACCAGGGCTAGCCCTGCCCCACCCCCTGATTGTCACTGCCTTCTTTCCAAGCCACCATGGGATCATTTCCCACTCCTGCCCCCACGGGAGGCTGCGCTACACAGTTCCCTGCCACTTACTAGGTGACCTGGAGCAAGTGGCATAACTTAAGTGCCAAACGGGCTTTTTGAAAGGAACGAATGAGGTAATGGATGTTTTATGATACTTAGCAAAAAAAAATGGATGCGTAGGAAGCAAATATCATCATCATTAGCTTTTTAAGTTTTTATTCGAAGAATTATCACTACAGTAAAATTGACCTTTTCTGGTGTATGAGTCTTTGCATTTAACACTTGTATCAATTCATGTAGCTGTCACCGTACTCAGAATACACAACCGTTCCATTATTTCCCCCGAAACTCCCTCCTGCTGTCCCGTTCCCTCTCCCCACTCATAACCCCTGGCAACCACTACTCTGCTCTCTTTCCCCGTAGTTTTGTCATCAAGGATGTCACATAAGTGGAAGCTGTGAGACTGGTTCCTTTCACGCAGCACAACGCCCTTGCAATGCGTCTCAGCGGTTGCATCTGTAGTGCCTTCTTGCTGCGGGGAGTGCACCTGTGCTGAAGTCCCTTTCCCTGGGGAAGCTGGTAGCCCCCATATTTTGTCGGGTACTCTTCCTATAAACTCCCTTCTGCAAGAAAAGGCTTTGAGTCCAATCGGATGGTTTGAAGGTGAGAAAGATCCTTGGTCCCCTGGGTGGCAGCAAACAGAAGACAGCAAGGGCTAACAGATGAGCCGGAATCTCCTTGGGCTCCACGACCTACAGTTTGCAGCCGGTCAGCCAGACGGAGTCGGACAGCCAGTTCTCCCATTCCCCCTACCCCTCACACACCCCGGTCACGGGGCAGCAGAGGCTGCACACACACACCCCGGTCACGGGGTAGCAGAGGCTGCACACACACACCCCGGTCACGGGACAGCAGAGGCTGCACACACACACCCCGGTCACGGGGTAGCAGAGGCTGCACACACACCCCCCGGTCACGGGACAGCAGAGGCTGCACACACACACCCCGGTCACGGGGCAGCAGAGGCTGCACACACACACCCCGGTCACGGGACAGCAGAGGCTGCACACACACACCCCGGTCACGGGACAGCAGAGGCTGCACACACACACCCCGGTCACGGGACAGCAGAGGCTGCCGCCTGTGGGCGGGGAGGATTTCAGAGAGGGAGGGAGTGACTGAGTGGCAGAGAGAGGTTGTTTGTGGCCCTGAATAACTTCTTTCTTCGCACTGTTTTCCTTCTCCAGATGGGTTTGGAGGCACAGCCCAGCTGCGGCCTTAAATCTTGTTCAAGAGCATCATCGATGGGCACGTCCTTTCTCAGCACTTAGAGGAAAGATAACGACACTGGTCTCCGAGTTGTCCTAGGAATGCCTGTTGTGTCTTTTGTCTGTCCTGTCCATTCCTGGGTGTCCTATGGGTGTCCAACTGCTCATCTGAGAGAGACACAGAGACAGAGACAGAGACCGAGACCTTCTTTGCTTTCTAAATGCCAAGTCCGCGGCCGGACCTCAGAGACTTTCCAACCTCCCGGGCCCTCAGCGGACACACCTCAGCAGGGGCACTGACAGAAGCCCCATTTTTGTTCTCCTCTGGGAGCTTGTGAGCTTCGGCTCAGGGGAAGTCAGCTTGTTTGGGGCTGCAGGGCAAAGCCAGCGGTGGGGCCAGTCTGGGCGTGCCGGCTGAAGTCGGCTTTCACTTCCTCGGGAAGTCCCAGGCGCTGGCCCTCCAAGGCTTCTGCAGCGTGTGTGAGTGTGTGAGTGTGAGTGTGTGTGAGGTGAGTGTGTGAG